>SSNQ01034495.1:271801-274301 GCA_006942095.1 Nothobranchius kuhntae
ATGAACTGTTTAATCTGCCCATCATTTGTGTTGAGAGATCAGCAGTGTTTGGATCAACAAAGTGTGACTACTTTGATAGTGGAAACTGTATTTATGGCTTACTTTTGTGCATTTAAACTTCAGCCGCCATTGATAGTTGTTAAAAGTTGTTAAACCTGTGCATATGAAACAAAAAACGCCTTTTGTTTATCGATTTATTGTGAAAAACGGAAGTTGTGCTTGCTCCTTTTCCTGTTGGGCGGTTGTGATTTCTGTCCATTTACTGCGGAGGTGCTCCGGCGTCCGGCAAAAATAGGATCGATTCTATTTTTGCCGGACGCCGGAACAGAGGGCGGCGCACGGCGCCGCACTGCCGGAGCACGGCCGCAGTAGTGGAACAGCTCTAACTGACTACAACGGGACCGATTTTGCTCCGGCGTTTGTGTCGGAGCGGAGCGGAGGTAGTGGAATTTGGGGGTTAGGGGTCTGGTACCGATACGATATTGGTATCCTTATCTGCAAAAGTTAACCGATGCCAGGAACCGATACCAATGCAGTTGCTTGAAAATGGCTTCACTGTAACTTGTCATTTCTGCTCACCTAATATTTTAGTTTTGTGATGATTTCTATTCGTATATTTTATTTTTTATCAACCTCAAGAAAATAAAATCTGTATTCCAAATCATTGCATTTTTTTTGTGTGGTAGAAGTATCAGTAATCGGTATCGGCAAGTACTCAGATCCTAGTATGGATATCGTATCGGTTTGGAAAAAAGTGGTATCGTTGCATCCCTAATTTTGAACTAAGCAGATCACGGGGACACTTCATCAAAAATGACAAGACTAACTTAAACCACAAGAGTAAAATAAAAGGAAACTCCAGATGTACTAAACTACTTCCTGTTTAATGAAGTATAAGTCCAAAGTAAAATAAAGGACATAAGAGATAACTAAAATTTAAATTGATTTAACGGCTCAATAATAAAGGATGTATTACTACTAAATGGAATAAAACAATAATGTGGACATGTTAAGTCCGTCATGCAAACAACCGTTTAGTCTTTATTCATGATTCTTAGTGGATTTATTGGTTTTTCATAGTTAGAGTCTATAACAGACTCCCAGCTGAGTCACATGGTTTTTGTTATGATTCGCCCCTTTTTGTGTTTGTTTAACCCTCTGCTCTGTTGTTTTGTTCAGGTCAGCTGCAGCTCCTCTCAGGAGCCCTCCCCTGCCCTGTGAACCTCCTGGAGTGCTGCAGCTGAACCACATCACCCTGACTGCCCTCACCCTATTTCAGGCCACTGCTGCCGGTCCTCAGTGTGGAGTTGTGTTCTGTTCATGGATCGTTTTTGGTTTTGGTTCCCACAGTCAGTGGAGGAAGTTATGTTGTTAAAACACTTTTGATCTCTGGTTAACGACTATTATTCCTGCAATTGGGTTACTGCCGAACCCCCCCCCCCCATGACAGTTTTGCTGTAAATGGGTTTAAATGTGTTTGTTTTTTCTGTGCTGTCTTAATCTGAAGGTTTGTGTTTTGCTTTGAACTTTGCTTTGTCTGTTCCCTAAATTAGACAAATCTAAGCGATCCCCACAGGGGTTGGTTACGGAGCGATAGGAGAACAGTAGAACGGTTAATCAGCACGTGCTTTGGTCTGTTTGATACAGCGTTGCTCTTACAGATGAACCTGATCTAATTTAACACCAAGAAACTTTTGTTTAGCTGTTCTGTTTCCTATATTTGCACAGGCAAGATTTTGGCTTTAATCTTATTGCCAAACAGCATTTATTAAGGTTTGTGCAGTAAATAGATCTTTTATTGCTTCGGGCGTGTTGCATTCACTGACTTGTAAGTGACGTTTGTCGGTGGGTTTGCTGAGGCAGCGCTGGCTGGGTGGGTCAGGGCTGTGTTGCAGTATTTAACACACACTGTGGCTCATGATTTCTGCTACAGCAGGAGTGTGTGTTATTGTTTATAAACTTGCGCATTCATGCAGCTGAGGCCATGACCCTGCAGCAGTACACGCAGCTCCAGAAGGGCCGGAGAAAACCGTTCAAGCAGGCCTTCCGAGCATCCATCTGACTGGTTTAAACTGGTTATAACCTGTGCCATCAACCTCTGTGGAAACGTTGAGCTGTGACAGACTGTAAATGACTCACACGTCTGTGTGGAGCTGCGTCGGTGAGCAGAACCAAAGACTTCCTTTCTGATGCTTTACATTTACGTTCAGAGACAATCCTGCAGGAGTTTGAGTCATTAACAGTTTATACAACGTAAGTGAGACATGTAGAACGTGTTTGTGTCCCTTCAGCAGACTGGTGTGTTTCACTTTTTCATGTAGTGATGCTGTTTGTTACTCAGAGTGTGAGCACTGACTGGCTAGACGTGTTGTAAACCTTTGCTGTGCTGACGGGAAGCACCAGCGTAGCAGAACAGGATGGATGATGCATGGCTGACTGGAGCAAACCCAAAAGGGCTGAAATGAATCTAAAGATACGTTAAAAATAGACGAGCTTCATG
>SSNQ01034495.1:276801-285890 GCA_006942095.1 Nothobranchius kuhntae
GATGGGTGGGTGGATGTGTGAATGGATGGATGAGGGATGGATGGGTGGATGGATGAATGCATAGATGGATGTATGGATGGATGGATGGCTGGGTGGATGGATGGATGCGTGGGTGGATGTGTGAATGGAGGGAGGAGGGATGGGTGGGTGGATGGATGGATGGATGGATGAGGGATGGGTGGGTGGATGAATGCATAGATGGATGGAGGGATGGATGAATGCATAGATGGATAAATGGATGGATGAGGGATGGGTGGATGGATGAATGCATAGATGGATGATGGATGGATGGATGGATGATGGATGGATGGATGAATGCATAGATGGAGGGATGGATGAAGGATGGGTGGGTGGATGGATGGATGGATGGATGAGGGGTGGGAGGGTGGATGGATGCATAGATGGATGGATGGATGAGCGATGGTGGGTGGATGGATGGATGGATGGATGGATGGATGGATGGATGGATGGATGGATGAGGGATGGGTGGATGGATGAATGCATAGATGGATGTATGGATGAATGCATGGATGGATGGGTGGATGGATGAATGCATAGATGGATGTATGGATGGATGGATGGCTGGGTGGATGGATGGATGGGTGGGTGGATGTGTGAATGGATGGATGAGGGATGGGTGGGTGGATGTGTGAATGGATGGATGAGCGGGGGGTGGGTGGATGGATGGATGGATGGATGGATGGATGGATGGATGGATGGATGGATGGATGGATGGATGCATAGATGGATGGATGCATAGATGGATGGATGGATGAGGGATGGGTGGGTGGATGGATGGATAGATGGATGGAGGGATGGATGAATGCATAGATGGATAAATGGATGGATGAGGGATGGGTGGATGGATGGATGCAAAGAAGGACATGTAGATGGGTGGATGTGTGGATGGTTGGGTAGATCGATGGGTAGATGGATGGATGGATGGATGGATGGATGGATGGATGGATGGATGGATGGATGGATGGATGGATGGATGGATGGATGGATGGAAAGAAGGACATGTAGATGGGTGGATGTGTGGATGGTTGGGTAGATCGATGGGTAGATGGATGGATGGGTGGGTGGGTGGATGTGTGAATGGATGGATGGATGGATGAGGGATGGGTGGGTGGATGGATGGGTGGATGGATGAGGGATGGGTGGGTGGATGAATGCATAGATGGATGGAGGGATGGATGGATGGCTGGGTGGATGGATGGATGGGTGGGTGGATGTGTGAATGGATGGATGAGGGATGGGTGGGTGGATGTGTGAATGGATGGATGAGGGATGGATGGGTGGATGGATGAATGCATAGATGGATGGATGGATGGGTGGGTGGATGAATGCATAGATGGATGGATGGATGGATGGATGGATGGATGGATGGATGGATGGATGGATGGGTGGATGGATGAATGCATAGATGGATGGATGGATGGATGAGGGATGGATGAATGCATAGATGGAGGGATGGATGGGTGGATGGATGAATGCATAGATGGATGGATGGATGGATGGATGGCTGGGTGGATGGATGGATGGGTGGGTGGATGTGTGAATGGATGGATGAGGGATGGGTGGGTGGATGGATGGATGGATGGATGGATGGATGGATGGATGGATGGATGGATGGATGAATGCATAGAGGTGGATGGATGGATGGATGGATGAGGGATGATGGATGGATGGATGGATGGATGGGGGATGGATGGATGGGTGGGTGGATGGATGGATGAGCGATGGTGGGTGGATGGATGGATGGATGGATGGATGGATGGATGGATGGATGAGGGATGGATGGATGGATGAATGCATAGATGGATGGATGGATGAGGGATGGTGGGTGGATGGATGGATGGGTGGGTGGATGGATGGATGAGCGATGGTGGGTGGATGGATGGATGGATGAGGGATGATGGATGGATGGATGGATGGATGAGGGATGATGGATGGATGGATGGATGGATGGATGGATGGGGTTCCTCTGAGCGCTCCAGACCCGATGCTGGGAAGTAGATTGAGGGTTGTTGAGTCACACCACTCAAAGGTGGTGGATCAATATGCAGCTCTTTTAACACACACCACCGTGTGAGTTTGGTATGAAAGAGCCCCTCCAGCAGTGGCCAGTGATCTGCAGTGTTAATGGACCACAGTAGAGCCTCCATCCCCGCTGCATTAGCGCTGCATTTGTGGAGGCATTCCATTTCCTAGCAGCAGCTTTACAGCAGAGGAGCTGTTGTTTCTGACTGACCATTGATTGCCATGTGGACGGATGTGACCTGCATACATACGCTGTGCTCTGCTCACCACAGAGAGAGCAGCAGCACTGTGGCATGCATGTCTGCTCAGATTCAGGTCCGCTCGGCCGTTGCCTGAAGTCGTCAGACACAGTGGAGCACAAAGGAAAAGAGCTGTACGTGTAGAGACGTCATGCGGGCTTGACAAGACCCAAAATAAGAAATCAACACCTTTAAAAACACGGCGTCCGTGTATCACATTCTGTGTTCAAGTTCTGGACTCTGCCGACGGACTAATGGGATCATCATGAATATCGTGTGGTGATGTGGCAGCTGCACTGATGACTCGCCCAAGGGTGTGGAAAAACAATTATTGTGCAAAACCACCATGGGAAAAGATGGAGCCTTTTCAAAGTGATGTATTTTCTGCTCCCTTCATTTTCAGGCGTGAGTGAGGAGATGCTTAGGAGGCCATGGATTTAATAGCTCTTGCAGATGCCACTCGGGTTTTACCTGCTTAGATGGGCTGAATGTGATTTCTAAAGCCATGGAAATGTCAGGCAGCATTGCTGCTAGCGGCTACTGTAAACCCGATGAGCTGCAGTGGAATTTCAGACGTCTTACCTATTATGTCAAGGGAACAAAATTTCAATTTAACGGCAGATATAACTCGATAGCATTTCCCACCAATAAAGCTGGATTTTCCCACTTGCTTTGTTAGGCGGTGGGCGCGCGTGGCTCTCTGGAATCCTGAAACCGAGAGCTCTTCTTGTTCTTTATGAATCTGGTGGCTCCACGTGTCGATTCTGACATGATGACTGACACTAAACACAATTGTTTCGTGATTCAATTATCTGATAAAATTGTATGAAGTTTTTCTTTTCCTATTACTGTAGAATCTGACCCCGAGCAGCGTCCTTTGACCATCTCGAGGATCATAAACCAATCGGTGCCTTTATCTCCCTCATGCCCGCTGTCTGGGTGCTCATCCTCATCTTCTTAGTCACAAATCACATGGCCATTTTTATTGCTTCTGTCTTCTGATTTCACATTTCTGCACCCCTCAGGTCAGCCGTTGAAAGGAGGCAAAGGTATGTGGGTCTGATCTACGCAGAACAGCCTTAAAGCTTTCATACAGTCAGAAGGAAAACGTTGACCAACACAAGTCTTACAAGCTTTGATCCAGTTTGTTGTTGAAGGAACAATAATTAGGACTTACAGTGAGATGATCACATAAGAATTTAACATCTCTACCATGTTGGAAGGATGGTCACATCCTTCTCAGCTGGCTGGGGGGTTGTCAGTCTTTCTCCTTTCAAAAAGCCCAAAGAGAGACGTGGTCTTTGTTTACAATCTGTGAGCCCGTGGGGTTGCTGAGCCTGCACCAGCTAACGCTGAAGTGACAGCATTTGTAATTCAACACTGGCAAGGAAAAAGCTCCAGAGCTGTGGACAGAATGTTAACCAGTCACAGGAGTGACCCATGAGTTGATTTCACATCCACATATAAATCACACACATTCTATAATTATTGATAAGAAGAAGAAGAAGAAGAAAATATCATTTCTGTAGCGCCTCTCAAGATAAAAATATAAAAAGCATTTAGAAAATGTTTAAAAATATATTTAAAATCAGCAAAAATAGACAATTGTGATTAAAAAATGTAAAGAAAGAGAGAGAGAGTGAACAGGAAAGAGGAAAATCCGTGGATCCTGAGGAAGGTGGAATAGGTGGGGAGAGCAGAATAAAGAGAGAGAGGTGAAGAAGGTCATACAAAAGCCAGCTTGAACAAGTGAGTCTTCAGCTGCTTTTTAAAGGAGACCACTGAGTCCACTGATCTCAGGCTCAGGGGGAGAGAGGTCCAGAGTCTGGGGGCCACAGCAGCAGATGATCTGTCACCTTTGACCTTTAGCCTGGTGCTGCACAACCAGTAGGCTTTGATCACCGGACCTCAGGGACCTGCTGGGGGTGTAGGGACTAAGAAGATCACCAATGTAAGATGGTGCTTGTCCATGGAAGGCCCTATAGACCAGAACCAGGATCTTGAAACGAACCCTGAAGTTGACTGGCAGCCAGTGAAGCTGGAGGAGAAGCGGGGTGATGTGGGTGTGTTTGGAGGACTTGGTCAGAAGCCGAGCACAGGCGTTCTGAACCACCTGTAGACGGTTCAGGGAGGTTCTGCTCAGACACGTGAAAAGAGAGTTACAGTAGTCTAAGCGTGAGGAGATGAAGGTGTGGAGAACTGTCTCAAGTTCAAAAGGCGTGATCACATTCTGTAAAGGTTCCAAACCCCCGAAATATCTACATGAGTTATGATGGGTGANGTGACAGTGTGACGTAGATCTGTCAGGATTTTGTAATCCTAGAGTTTCAACGTTTATTTTCTATCAGAAGCTGATGCAGGAGATAGGCGTAGAAGACTATTTTCATGTTCAGCCTGCAACTCAGAATAACTGATTATCAGAAATAATAATTAAAAATGTTGTTCCAGTGAACCACACCTTTAATTATAATTGCCTTAAAGCCTTTTTTGAGTTTCTGTAAAAAGACAAAAGGTTTAACTGTTGACAGCTGGTCAGGGTTAGCTCTGAAGGACGAAGACACCATAATGAGTTCAGATGCTAAATTCGTACTAGTGCAGTTGTTATTATGAATATTACTTCTTTCTTCAATGTAATTTCTACTTGTTCATATCTTTTTTAAATTCATCAGTAAGAATATTATTTGGACAAGGGTAAATTATAAAATAGGAATTACAGAGAGGTGTTGTTGATTAAACATCAAAATGGCTTGCCATACATGCTTGTTGTAGACAGATACAGGGGAAACGTAGAAAAATCAATCAATCAATCAAAGCTTTATTTATAAAGCGCCTTCCACAACCCTGTCAGGAAGCCCAAGGCTCTGAACATGAACAACGCAATGTTTACTGTCGTTCACTGCATGGACGTAATTTTCACTTTAGAAGTGGGGGGACACATGGGGGGGGGGGTATTTACAGTATGCTCTAATGGGAAACAGGCTTCAACACAAACGGTTGTTTTCTGCTTGGTCCTAGGAGAACTGAACTGTACCAGAAATTCGTCCAAATATTGGAGATTCCACAAGACGCATCCAGATCATCCTGAAACACAAGACGAGCTGTTAGTTTCCATCACAGTCATACAGAAGAACCTAAAAAGTATAGATTTGTCGTTTTTAAATAGGTGAGAAAACGTAAAGCTTCTTCAGTTCTGGAGTAGGCTCTGGTTTATGTTTCGTCTCCTATGAGAACAGCACATCCATCATGTGTCCTTTTAAATGAAACTCCAACATTTTGATGCAGAATTAAACCGATGACAGAAGATGTCATGTTAACGACAACAAATATGAACGTCTGGATGGTTCCTCCACATCCCAAACCGGTCTTTAATAAAGCCCTCTCTGCCTCCTCTGCATTATGGAGGGATTTATTCATGAAATGTGAGAGTTGATGAGCTTCACACTATTTCACACCGGGTTTGTTTGGTGACAGCAAGCTGCAGTGGATTGAAAGGTGCAAATCTACACGGATTCTCTACAGAAAGTAATAAAACATGGTGGCTCAATTTTCCAGCTGCAGACACTTGAGTGGGATTTTTTAAGCTATTTTAACAGATTTTCAAAATTAAACTGGTTGTTTTAAGCCTTTACAAACACAAACAATGTTTGGTAAAACAATTGTAATAATTACTATTTCATGTCTTTAAGTTTCCGTTGACAGTTTTCTAACTTGATGTGGTTTAAGTGGAACAGATAACAGTCTGTCTCCCTGTACAACGCCCGGATCACACCAGCTGCGAAGCGCCGCAAAGTGGATTGCTCACGAAATGTGTGCGCTTTCTGCTCCTCCTCTGTTCTCTATGGCGCGGTATGGGGGCCAAAATTAAGACTTCTGCCCAGCAGCAGGAGGCTATATCAATTCCGCAGCAAACTACTGATCTGATAAATGATAAGCTGGCGCCGGTAACTGAGAGGATGGCGCTGCTTACTGAGAAATAGCACCTTTACAGGCGTTATTACTAGATACGCTAGGCACTAGCAGCCCTCGACTGGTCATTGACTGGTTCACACACTCCCTCTGCTGTCTATTAGCATGGATAGGCTAGCGTTAGCCTGGACGGGCCGGTGTTAGCATTGGAGAGGCTAGCCATTAGCGTGCCTAGGCTGGCCACTAGCTGACTAATGACTCTCCGAGTCATGCTAATGGCTAGCCTCTCCGATGCTAATGCCAGCCTATCCATGTTAATGGTCTGTCAAGGGGGTAGGAAATCCAGCTAGTGGCAGTAAAAATTATATTTGGCTGAGTCCAGATGAGCCAAGTAAGGTAAGGCAAGGAAACGCCATCCGAAGAGCCGTCTGCCCCGGCAGCATCAGGTCTTCCACACTATAGCCCCCTTCAGACAGGCCATGAAAAACGGAAATGTTCCGGACTCTGTCCGTAAGACCTTTGTGTCTGAATACAAACTTCCGGATAACGTGTTCCGGAATTTAACCGGACGAAGCCCCTAGTAACAGGTCCGGACTTGTTACGGACAGGGTGGCTGCTTCAGACTGGTGAGGTAGAGTTCCGGACAAGGGGGAGGGAGGAGGAGGGGACCGGGGGACGCTGTGCGCACCTAGATAGCCCGCTGCTGTAGCACGCAGCGAACCACGGCAGCTCGCCTCCTACGGTACCGCCTGGATGCGCGACGAAGCGCTTCACACCGCTTCAGTGATTCCTTTAACCACTGAGCTTCATCATCCAGGTCTCTTATGTGTCTTCGTGTGCGCAGAATTATGCTTAAGCGCCTCGTGGTTTTTATCTTGAGAGGCGCTATTGAAATGATATTTTCTTCTTCTTCTTCTTCTTCTTAACATGAGTCAGATTCTCTCCCCCCACCCCCCCGCCGCCGTCAGACATCTGGAACTTTTCCCTGCTGTGTGAACGCAGCCGAAAGGACAAGTTCCGGTACAAAAGTGGTATGTCTGAAAACACAGTTCCGGTTAAAAACCGGATTGAATTGTCCACAAATGTTCCAGAATGTCTGTCTGAAAAGGGCTTAAGTCAGGGTGCTCAGAGGAGGGGGAGCACAGACCCCCACCTCCACTTAAACACCACCTGTAGAGCGCCCAGGAAGCTACAGTCGACCACCGCTCCCGGGGCAGAGGGCCCCTACAGAGGAAACACTGGATTAAAATGAGTAAAAATATAATAAAAGAGCTAATAGAAGGGACAAAAATGAGAAAATAAGTAATAAATAAAATCATATAAAACATGCAAAGCAAGCAATAAAATATAATCATGTAAAACGAGAAATAAAACTGTAGTAAATATTTAGATAAAAAAAAATTTAAAAAAGCGCTCCTTATGGATGAGCTGCCACTGCTACTGTCCCTAACAGCATGTGGCTATGTGTAAATAACCAGCTAGCAAACAACTAAAACAACTAAACAGACAAAAGAAACTTCACCCAAGGCTTAAGATCTTTATAAATGTTTTATTACCCTAACTACAACATACAGAAATAGAAAAAATACATTATTGACTATTACACAAATCTTAGCGTCGCGCTTCGCATTAGCCTTGCTTAGCATGTGTACACATCAACAGATAAAAAGACAAATGTTCTCCATGAAACAAACAAGTTTGTGAGCCGTTTTCTTTCTCAGTTTTGCTTCCATGAAAACAACGGGAACGGAGGAAATGGAAAGTGATGCTCACTTTCTGACCACTTGGATCAGTCAGTGTTAGACTGAATGGTCCTGTCTTTTTTCATTCCTCTAAACTTCATTTCTTCTTTTGGTTATGTTTAATTTGGTATTTACTCATTTGTTTGTATTTGGTAAATCAAATCTTGTTTGTTAGAGAAAAACAATTAATACGACTGCTGCCTGTTACTGTTTAACAAAATTACACAAATAATGGGTTTAAGTTGTCTGAACATCAGTTTTGTTGACAGAAATGTAATAACATTGGAAACGTGTGAATTTTGATATTTATCTGGAAATAAGATTTGTAATCTTTCAAGTCTGTTCGTAATGTGCTGCGCCAGCTGCTGCAGAGACATCATTTAAACGATAATAAACAGATTGTTTGAGCAGTAGAGGTTTCTGATGTCTTCCCTGTGGTTGAGTCTAAACTCTGGCATTAGTGGGGCCACTGTGGCACAGGAGACAAGTGCTTGCCCCGCAATCAAAAGGTTGCAGATTCAAGACCTGCACGTTGTGTTCTTGGGCAAGACATTTAACCCACCTTACCTGCTGGTGGTGCTCGGAGGGACCAGCGGCACCCGTGCCCGGGAGACCCCAGCCCACCCTGCCAGGGCCCAAAGCAGCAGCAGCATTGCAGAGCCTCACGGAGTGCGAGGGCACCAACCCAGCCCCATCCCAGCAGAATATCCACGCCATCCCTGCATTTGCACAACTTCCAGAATATATAAGACATAGGACGTCGAGGTAAGGTTGGGTCCTCCCCCTCCCCTGTGATGGGACAGCAGAGGAGCCAAGGTCTACCCGAGGCCCCTGAACCCGGGCCAGGTACTGCTGCATGCTCCTGCCCTCTTCCCGGCAGCATACATGTCAGATCCATGATGGCGCCCTCTGTTGTGGATTGCCGTCTGGTTTACCGTTTGCCATTTGTGCTTTTTGTGTTTTTGTCATTGTTTTTGAGCCTCTCAGTGGCTGATTCCTGTCCCACCCTCACCTATGATCGAGCTACTCTTTTGGATCTCCGGCAGAGGTTCGAGTCTCTCCAATTTCATTATGCCTCATTCAAACAATCGTTTGGGAACCTGTTTGATGGAGTCCCGCCCTTCCTCCTCTCCTCCGCCTGCGGCCTGGCGGGGCCGCG
>SSNQ01034495.1:295273-315276 GCA_006942095.1 Nothobranchius kuhntae
AGGGAAACAACACTTGATAATAATTTGACACAGAGGCAAAAAATATAGTTTATAAAAATCTATTTATTACTATATGTCATGTTGTGAGGGTGGAGATGGTGGACCAAGTGTGGTGGTGGGTTCCGGAGGCAGAAGAGCAGGCACGGATAAAATAAAAATGGTTTAATGGTGGAACGGGAGCGACGGGACAAAACACGCATGAACAAACAATGATCCGACACAGGACATACGAGACGGGAGGTATAAATACACTGGGGAAAATCAGGAACACATGGGCATGTTAACAAGGGCAGGTGAAACCAATAAACAACTAATCAGGGCAGGAGAGGAACACAGTCAGGAAGGCTGGGGCAGATCGTGACAGTATTTTAGAAGCACGTCTTCTAAATCGTGTCCAACCGCAGCATTTAACTTTGACAGAAATGGGAATCCATGCTGCAAACCCCTGCAATGAATCTGCATTTTTCCACTAAAGCAGACTTGAACACATTTGCAGAAAATTTGTGCAATAATCAGATTTTTATTTTACTTCCACAAAAAGCTCATTTTAGATTAGATATTATTAGATTACTGGAACATCTTGTCATCAAATTGAAAAGCCGCACCTCGTTAACAAAGCCATAATTCTGGAAGTGAGGTGGGGTGGCTCGATGGCTACCATTGGCGCTTTAAAATGTGGGCGGGCACGAACTGGCCTGGGTAGCATTTAAAGTGTTCATATCTAGCTAGCCTTGTATTTTCCATGCTCAACCAGTTGTTTTTTTTTTGGCCCACATACCAAGAAGGTCTGCTTTGGTCTGAACAGGTCCAACACACCCACTGCCAACTGATTGACTGGCTCAAATACACACCTACCGTTAGAGTGAGTCTCCAGTTGGCGGAAGTGTGTGTGAACAAAACCTACTGATGCGGGACCCAGACTGAAGCCACCCAGTCTGGTTTGTGCTGGCCCACATGTGAAAGCACCATATGCTTCTTGACCAGGCGAGCGACTCTGAAGTGCGTCGGGAGCTACTGGTAGCTTGCAAGTGATATGTTGGAGACCCCGATCTAAACTAAGTGTCATTGTGTGATATGAAACAAGACTCCATCCATCCATCCATCCATCCATCCATCCATCCATCCAGCCAGCCAGCCAGCCACCCATCCATCCATCCATCCATCCATCCATGTTCCGTACCCTATTATTCACCCAGGGTCATGGAGGGCTGGTGCCTATTTCCAGCAGCCTCCTGGTACGTAGTGTTGTGGTTATTAGCCAACCAATAGTTTGTAAGTTTTACTTACCCTTTGGATTCATCAATAAAATTTGTAAATATGGAAATATTTACCGATTTATTACTTAATTAGTATATCCGTGGATATGCCTCAGGGCACCACCCCTTTTAACAGGGGAAAATTGAATCCAAACCTCTATCAATCTGTCTAAAGTTCGTAAAATTCTTTTAACGAGCGGCGGTCATATTCTATCCAACACAGACAAATTCACTTGAGACAAAACTTAATTGGCAATAACATTTATTAACTAATATAACCACATCAGCTCCTCCAAGGCGCTAGCCAATCAACATGTCAACCAACTGATTTTATCAAACAAACAACAAGCAAGGAAACAATGGAATGATACTGTGAAGAAACAATCTAATCAGACCAGTGGGGTGAGATGGTGATGTAATCAAGCAAAGGTGGGGTTGCTCGATGATGTAATCAGACAGAGATAGGCTGATTACCAAACTGGAGGGAGTTTTGAAAAACAAAATGGCGGATCCTTTGTTTGGTTGAACAAAGGATCGAAACTAGGTATGTATGTGTGTGTGTGTGTGTGTGTGTGTGTGCGCATGCGTGCATGCGTGCGTGTGTGTGTGTGTGTGTGTGTGTGTGTGTGTAATTTAGCCTGGTTTCCAAAAACACGTACAATCAGTGGGCGTGGGCCCCTGATCGGACGCGTATTTGACGGTGTGAGCAACGTTCACAGTAAACTTGATCAAAACACTTCAAATCGCTTTACAAAGCTCAAGAAAAGAAAACAACAGATCATTCATAAAGGCAAATTAACTATCTAAACAGTCTGTCTGGCCTGGCCACAGCGTAAACAAACTTAGATATTAAAAACAACAAGAGAAACTAAGCTTACTTCGAGATGGTCCGTTTTTAGTACAGAAGAGAGAGACCGTCTATTATTTTAAAGCAGTCACGTGGTCGACCGCTTGTTTTGGACTATTAGAGAAGCGGAAGAGAAAGAGAGAGGAAAAAAACAAAAATCTTGAATGAACGGACACAAGGCGTCCCTCTGTGTCCGGGGCTGAGCAGATCAGATGGCGTTGGTCCGTTGATCTCAGCAGCTAGGCCTCACACACACGCCGTCCGGAGCGGCAGGAGCAGAGGCAGGGGTCTCCTTACACCAGGTGAACTGGACAGGGGAGAGAAAGAGTTCCGCTCTGCGCCTCGGCTTTATAGACTCGTCTAGCGGGCGGTCTCTGTAGGGGCCGGTATCCACTGGGCCGGTCAGACTTGGCATTGCGTGATGACATCATCAAGCTGCTGCCGGCTGGAGAGGATCATGGGACATAGAGTCCCTGCTGGCGCTGATATCAATATGCTTTATTGTCTATGCTTCAGGGCGTAGATGGCATAGTCCTTTGGAGAAAATACTGCGTAGTAATTTTCTCATGAGGGCAGGACCCCAACATTAGGTGAGGTACAACCTGGACAAGTTGCCAGTCCACCGCAGGGCAACACAGAGACCATAAACAACCATGCACACACACACCTAAGGAAGAAAAATTATTTGAAATTTAAATTTGAAGCAGGTAAGCGGTATTCCAACTATTGGTTAGTTCTGGTCAGTGCTCAGTTTCCTATTGCACGGAGCTCTGCGGGGCAGGGGCGTGCTTAGCAAAAAAATATATAAAAGAAGAAGAAGAAAGTATTTCTATAGCGCCTCTCAAGATAAAAATCACGAGGTGCTTCACAAAAACAAAAAATGTAAAAATATAAAAAAGCATTTAGAAAATGTTAAAAAATATATTTAAAATGAGCAAAAACAGACAATTGTGATTAAAAAAAGACGTATTGCTTACATTATATCATAGTACATGACAAGATAATCACTTTTACGGATTTCTGAAAAATCATTCATCATTTCTGAAAGGGGAAAACTCAAACTGTGATATAAAAACGGCTTATGTTATGGCTGGTGCCATTCATGCTTTTATTTCATTTCTTACTCCTGTTTTATCCCTCTTGTTTGAGAGGAGCTGTTTTGCAGCACCTGGCTTCTCCCACACCTGTCCGGCCCCACCCTGAAGTCCCAGCTGGTGGCAATGACAATCAACAGTTGAATGAGGACTCACTGCATAAAAGCCACCCAGCCCTCATCATCAGGGAGCAACAGGCTGGACACGTGGTTTCTGTCCTGCGTGCGTTTGTTTTCATCTCTTTTACCCAATTTGTGTCTTTTATGTGCAGGGGGTTCCCTGATATGAACATTAATGTTCTTGTTTGTGCAGGGGGTTCCCTGATTTGTAGATATTTTGGCTAAGTAGAGTTTATTTTATTGTACTACTTTAGTTGCTGCAGATTAGTCCAGTTGTGTTTATTTTTCCTCGGTGTTAACTTTTAAATACCCGAGCATGTGTCCTCCTTGTTACCCCAGGCCGATTAGACAGCCTGGATCGTAACAGCTTAACTGTCACATTTCTTACTGTCAATAGGGACGGAGAGAGGCACAAAGGAAAACAGTCCAGTTTCTTATGTAACGTCCAGAAAGGGTTAATTTTCACCTACATGTTGACCTACACAGTGATCAGCCATCTACAGAAATAATTCCATGTTCTAGGGGTTTTAAATATCTTCTACAAGCCAGAAGATTCTACATAATGTCAACAAACTGTCCTTTTCAAGGCCTCGGCTTTCCCCCTTATCGCCTCTACAGGATTCGTCCTCTGAATAAAAGTGAGCACTTATGGCTTATACAGATAAATAATCATATGTCTTATACAGATATATAATCATAAATAATCATATGGTTGAATGAACAATAATGTTTGAATAATCTACGCCTAAATCAATGAAGACTAAATGAATATTGTTCTGACAATGATATTACATATTTTGATCAGTGCTGTGTGGTACAACAAGGTAATCCTTATCTACACTCATACACAATGTTCGTAAGAGATAAATTACGGTTACGGTCACCTCTCACATAGGTTTAAAGATTCTTTATCCACAGAACAAGAACAGCTCTTATCTGGAAGTTGTGGTTTTTGAGGGATGTTGGTAACGCCAAACAAACATGTCAAATTCTGATTCGCGGAAATGATAATCTCCAGATTAGTAAAACTAGAGTGACTGCTGAGTTACTCAGTTGATTTGAGTAAGTTTTGTTTCCAGCTGACACTCCGGAGTGGCCAATCCAGAACCAGCCTCTTTTAAAACATCTCTTTGACATACAGTCAAAACCTGTTGCACGCTGCAGCAGACACAGCAAAACTCCTTAATAAGAGTCCATCCTTAGAGGCAACAACCTTCATGCCTGTCGTGATCCGGGAGACGGCTCTGGACTGGCCTGGTCGCATAGCGGTTAATCTACGAACTCCAATGCCTTGGGGTCACCCGACTCTCCGACATTGCGGGTCCAAAAGAGGATCTCCATCAGGGTTCACAAACACAAGATTGCATCTGATGTTGTTCTATGAATCATCAACTCTCTAGTTTATAGCAGACCAAATTCTTTTACACCCAGAACTCAGTTTCTTTCAGATACAAAGGTTCTGATACACATCTACATCACATTCCATCAACACATGCACATCCATCACACATCATTATTCAAAGCGTGTCATGTATTATAATTAGTCTAGAAAATAAAGTTTATTTTTAATTATATACTTGACTCTGTCTGAGTTAATACGAAGTGTGTTTAAGGTCCCTGAATAAGCAAAGAATCCTAAATTCTTCTGGTTAAACATTTAAAGATCCATCAGGTTGATATTCTATATTTATGTAGAGTCATCACATCTTATTGGTCATAATTTAACCCCCCCAATCCCACTACACTTAATTGAAGATATCTGAAAAAGGTTAATGTTTAAATGTGACATTTCCTTACCATGTTCAGAAGAAGCAAACTTATCATCAATTTACAAGTCATAAAGTGGATTTTATCCATTCAGAGTCCATTTATCAAAATCCTCACCGGTTACAGAAGGGACAAAGGGTTCTTCGACATGGGGGCAGCAAACAATAACCAGGTTTAAACCACAGGACCATCTACACTGGTTCCAGATCTTAGCAGTGTGGATAACAACTGGATTAACAGAGTATGCCACGTGTAAAGGGTATGGTTGCAGACCCAGACCCCCTCAGTCAGCAACCGTAGACTATTGGTCACGTCTTCCACGTTCCTCATGTCTGTGATGCACTTAGATGTAAACATCTACCCCTTTAGCTCCCTGTCTTCAACACACCTTGCACCCAAGTTGCATTTTTTTAATCAGTAACAGAAACAGCTTTATAACGACGGGGAAAATAATCATTTGATTTCACATTACAAAAACTAAAACTAAACCTGATGTTAATCCCATCACTGCTGACTAGGGATGGGTACCTTTTGACATTTCAATCGATTCAGTACTAATTCCCGGTACCTAGGAATCGTTACCGGTACTTAACGGTACCAATTTTAGATACTTTTGAGTGTTTATTATTTTAATTCTCTTTTATAATTAAATACATATTTTTCTCAATATATAACCATATTTGATAAATATCACGATAAATAACACACAACTGTTTGTATTTTAACATCGTCCTTGTAGTTTTATAAGCTGATAATTAAACTGAAGCAAACATCTTTACTGTGAACTAAATTTACTGTGTATCTTCATTCCTTTTGCCGTCTTTTTTCAATAGATTTTTCCTACTGGGAAGTTAGAATTTCCGAGGAGAAAGCGAACGCACCATTAGCTGATAACAACGGTAGCAATGGAAGCTAACATATCAAGCTAACGTTATTTTAAACAGTTTATTTAGCTGCTGGAGCAGATTAAAACGATGATGCCTCACACTTAGATCGTTGTCACTGGTTTCGTCTTCACCCAATCACCCGTCGCATTTAGTAAAGTAAAGCCAAACTTTAGAGCGCGTTCATGTTCTTCTAGTCAGAAATTCGGAGTTCCGAGGAGAAAGCGAACGCACCATTAGCGGAACGGAAGCTAACATATCAAGCTAACGTTATCTTAAACATTAAGATGAGGATGTCTCACTTAGATCGTTGTCGCTGGTTTCATCATCACCCAGTTACCCATCACATGTAGTGAAGTGGACCCAAGCTTTAACCTGCGTTCTTTCTACCATGCTGCTCTGTTTACAACTGGCTCGCAGCGACCAACGACATAACGCTCTTGCGCATGCGCAGCTGTCTAGGCAAGTTCTCGTTATGAAGGACTGGTACCGAAACGAGGCACCGTTTGAAATGACGTGAATCGGTGCTCAGTCGGTACTATGGAATTCGGTCGGTACCTTAAAAAGTACCGAATTCGGTACCCATCCCTACGCTGAGAGACTGCATCTGGAGGTCCTCTGTGGAGCTCTGACTGCACAGCGCTTCTGTCTGCAACAAAGCAGGTCCTGTTCCACACAGTGATCCATGCAGCCCTCCCTTCATGCATTACCTCTTTACCACACATGTACTAGTGAAACTGGAAATTTTTGATTATGGTGCTAAAGTCCATTAATGCTACTCAGACTGAGAGACCATCTAAAGGCTCACAAACCCTCTGCAGATGTTCTGGATTCATCAGCCGATCAGAGTGTGACATTTTGGAATATTGAACAATATCCTAATTGTCTGAAATATTGAATGTGGGGTTTTCATCAGCTTTAAACTAAAATCATCACAATTATAACAAATAAAGGCCGAAGTATTTGGCTTTGCTTGGAGTGAGTCTGTTTCAGAGACTAGTTTCACTCTTAAGGTTAAATTTCTGACATAATTGAACGTTTGCACCAGATTCTCATTTCCCAGTTTCATAATGTGAAGTAACTTCTTTTAAGGCACCATGCTTGTTCTCTTGAGGGAATCTGCAGACAGCAGACTTCATCCCAGAATTAAATTCACCAAACCTGCCAGCGCGTCAGCAGGCAACTGAGCAAATGTAAAGAAAATGGATAATGTCTTGTTCTCAGGTGTCCTGAGTGTGGGACAAGCAGTTTGGCAGCTTGTTTGGGGTGTAGTGTGGGTAAGGTGGTGTAACGTAGGAGAAGGCCATGACATTTGTCAACAACCTACTCTGCCAGTGGGCAGGGGTCACCTCACATTTAGTGTCCAGCTGGTTTCATCTGCCTGGATTATTGTGTTCTTCCCCGTCCCATTTACAGTTCCTAACTTTGCCATCTGGGAAGATAGGATTGTTTTGACTATCTCCTGACTTCATTTATGCCACTGTTTACCAAAACCCAAGAGAAGGAAGACTTTACTCTTAATTTATGAGACAGATTAAGAATAATTTTATTTACAATCATGTTCTGTTTTAGCTAAAGTGATTTAATAATGCCTTGACTGCTTTACAGTAATGAATGAGTCAACATAAATGTTTATTATTTCATAACTTATCTCAGGTCTTAAATACACCAAATTAGTCTACTTGATGATTTAATTAAATTTAATGTATTATCAGTTATGTCACATATTAATATCAGTATATTAACTAACGAATGTTTAACAGACGTGTCCTTGGGAAAGACACTTAACCCACCTTGCCTGCTGGTGGTGGTCGGAGGGACCGGTGGCACCTGTGCATGGCAGGACTCACCTTTGTCAGTGAAACGGTCCGCCTGTAGCACAGGAGACGATCTCTGAGCAGCTGATGCGAATTCAGAGGAATATGGCCCGTGACGTCCAGAAGGAAACTCTTCGCTTGCTGAGGAAACTTCAGCCAGCCGGATCACCAATAAGCCTTCATACACACGGATTCCGTACCTCTGCATTGGTGTTAAGATAAATTCGATGATTTGTTAAACCTCAGGGCTGTACAGTGTGACATATATGTCGCACGTGCGATGAAAAAAAAAAAAAACTCTTGATAATCTATTTTTAAACATAGCACTCGTGCGACATCTTTTCAAGTTACTTTTTCCCCCGGAAATTTATTGAACCAAGGTAATTTGCTTGTTATTTTGTGAGGAAGAGATGCCTTACTGGTGCACAATGTGATAATAGGTGCTGTGGAAGAAAACAGAGAAACTAGCGGACACAAAGCCTGACACGGTCCAAAGTTTGGGATGAGATGTGTAACTATGGGTAGATTAGCTAATAGTAGCCGGCTCACGATCAAGTGGGGTTCCGAAAAAAACGATGGCTGTGAAACTTAGAATATCTAAACTTTACAAGTGGAAAAAGTCCCCATCATCCTGTTTATTCTTAGCTGTCTGCAGCGCAATGCAGCAGAACTGCTGATGTCAGGTTGCTGGTTCGAGTCTGCTCAATACGCTGCTGTATATGTGGCAAGTCATTCTAGCACTTAATTCACAAACATGTCTATCTTCAAACATAATTTAAAACACATTATTGCTAACCTGTACATAATAGATAGTACACCATTACATTCTTAGTAGTACAAATCAAATGTTAGTAGTATTTCTAGTACCACTGAACATGTTAATGAAGTACATTAAATTCTACTGATCATAGTAGGAGAAAAACAGGGAAAATGGCTGTAAGTTCAGCGAATTTCAAATCCTTCCTTCAGGAGGAAAGAAACACCATAAATCTGGCCATGTGGTAATTAGCAGCTACACTGGGGTAGAGGAGATTATGTGGTAACGTCATATATGCGACGTGTGTCAGACTCAAAGACTGGGTTCGGGAGTAAGAGCTTTATTTAAGACTGCTGGCTGAAAGCGGTGCTGGAAAGGCTGACGGTTGGATGAGGTCTGAGTAAGAAAGGTGGAGGTTCAGCTGTATTAGCTTCAGTATACTCTGATCATGGATCACGGTGGAACGATGACTGAGTGAAGAGCCGGTGTGGCGTATTCCATATATAGACACGGATTGACGCAGGTGCAACGTGGAGGGAATCCCCACGTGGGGCATGCTGGGTAATGTGGTCCAAGACGGAAGCCGGTCAGCTGGGAGAGCTCGGCCTGGGGGCTTGGACTCTGACAGGACCCCCCGGTCCAGGGATGGCTCCAGAAGTCCCCGGGCCACCTCGGTGGGCCCAGAAGTCCGAGACGAGGGCAGGGTCCAAGATGGAGCGGGCCGGCTCCCAGGAGTGTTCCTCGGGGCCGTAGTCCACCCAATCTACGAGGTACTGCCAGCCCCGACCCCGGCGGCGAGCATCCAGAATGCGCCGGACGGTGTAGATGGGCTCACTGTCGAGGAAGCGGGCCGGCGGAGGCGCTGGAGCCCGAGGCAGCAGGAGGGAGGATTCCACGTAAGGCTTGAGCCGGGAGGTGTGGAAGGTGGGATGGACGCGGAGGCTTGTAGGCAGCCGCAGCCAGTACGTGACCGGGTTGATGACCTTCTGCACGGGGTAGGGCCCAAGGACCCAGGGAGCGAGCTTCCTGGAACCGGCGCGGACCCGGAGGCCTGCCGTGGACACCCAGACCTTGTCCCCTGGAGCATAGGAGGGACCCGGGTGGTGCCTACGGAGATGTTGGTGTGAGTAACGTGCGTTGGCCCGGGTAATGGAGGCCCGCGCCTTGATCCATGCGTTCTTGCAGCGCCTCACCAGGGATTGAGCGGCCGGCACCGCGACTTCGGGTTCTTGGTGGGCAAAGACTGGGGGCTGGTAGCCATAGCAGACCTCGAAAGGGGACATCTGAGTGACCGAGGAGGTGTGGAGATTATGAGATAGCTCCGCCCAGAGGAGGTACTTAGGCCACTGCGAGGGCTGGGCCGAGACAAAGCAGTGGAGGTACCGGCCCAACTGTTGGTTTGCCCGCTCCGATTGACCGTTGGTCTGTGGGTGGTAGCCCGAAGACAGGTCGACAGAAGCTCCCACTAGATGACAGAAGGCTTTCCAGAAACGGGCCGTGAACTGGGGACCACGATCTGAGACCACGTCGACCGGGAACCCGTGGAGACACACCACGTTCTCCAGAAACAGTTCAGCAGTGCGTCGGGCCGAGGGGAGGCCCGGGAGGGCGATGAAGTGAACAGCTTTAGAAAACCGGTCAGTGACAGTCAGGGTGGTGTTGAGGTCATTGACCGCCGGGAGACCTGTGACGAAGTCCAGCCCCACATGGGACCAGGGGCGGCTGGGCACCGGAAGAGGTCTGAGGGTGCCAACCGGAGCCTGGGTGGATGCCTTAGAGCGGGCGCAGACGTCACAGGCGCTCGTGAATTCCTTAACGTCCCTCTCCATACGTGGCCACCAGAGAGCCAGTTTAAGGAACCTGAGAGTCCGAGAGAAGCCCGCATGACCAGACAGGCGTGATGAGTGGGCCCAGGCCAACGCCTCACTGCGACAGGCCGTGGGGACGTAGAGCCGACCGGCGGGGGTCTCTGGCGGTGCTGGGTCATCCCGGAGGGCGTTTTGGATGGCCTCCTCCAACGGCCACCCAAGGTGGGCCACAAAACGGTGCTCCGGGAGGATGGGCTCCGGCTCGGACATGGGCGCTGAATGTGTGAACTGGCGGGAGAGGGCGTCCGCCTTCTGGTTCTTTGTCCCAGGGCGATAGGCGAGATGGAACTTGTAGGGTTCGAAGAAGAGGGCCCAGCGAGCCTGGCGAGGATTTAGCTGCTTGGCGGACCGTATATGAGTTAGGTTCTGGTGGTCAGTCCAGATGGTGAATGGCTGAGTGGTGCCCAGAAGCCACTGCCTCCATTCCTCCAACGCCCATTTTATGGCCAGCAGCTCGCGATCCCCGACGCCGTACTTCTGCTGGGTGGTGGAAAACTTCCTGGAGAAGTAGGCGCAGGGATGTAGCCTGTCGTCGGGGCCGCCTTGGGACAGGACGGCGCCGGCGCCGACATCCGAGGCGTCGACCTCGACCACAAAAGGGACTGCCTGATCCGGATGGCGCAGGATAGGAGCCGATGTGAAACGAGCGACTAGGTAGTGGAAGGCCCGAACGGCGTCTGGGGTGAGCCGGAACAGTTGACCAGGAGGGCTCGGTCGGGTGAGAGAGGTGAGAGGTGCTACAATGGTGCTAAAGTCTTTGATAAATCGATGGTAAAAGTTGCAGAAACCCAGAAAACTCTGCAGTTGCTTCAGGCTGGTTGGTAGGGACCAGTCCTTCACCGCCTGGACTTTCTGAGGGTCCATAGTTAGACCTTGATCCGAAATCAGGTAGCCCAGGAATGAAACGGACCACTGGTGGAACGAGCACTTCTCGGGCTTACAGAACAGGTTGTTGTCCAGGAGACGGGTCAGGACAGCGCGAACATGGTGGAGGTGTTCAGCCTTTGACTTGGGGTAGATCAGGATGTCATCCAGGTAGGCAAACACCCACCATCCCAACATGTCACGGAGGACATCATTGATGAGGCGTTGGAAAACGGCGGGGCTATTGCACAGTCCGAAGGGCATGACCTGGTACTCCCAGTGACCGGTGGGGGTGATGAACGCCGTCTTCCACTCATCTCCAGCTTTGATACGGACCAGGTTGTAGGCGCTCCGGAGGTCCAGCTTGGTGAAAATCTGCGCCTGGGAGATTGCATCCAGGGCGGACGTGAGGACCGGCAGAGGATGGCGATCTCTGACTGTGATCTTGTTCAGTCCTCTGTAGTCGATACAGGGGCGGAGATCACCCTCCTTTTTCCTCACAAAGAAGAAGCTTGCGGCACCTGGGGACGACGAGGGTCGGATGAAACCCTGCTGGAGGGCCTGGTCGATATAGTCCTCCATGGCTCTGGACTCGGCGGGAGAGAGAGAAAAAAGGCGCCCTCGGGGTGGACTGGTTCCTGGCTGTGTAGCAAGTTCCAGCAGGTCAAGACTCAGAAACAGTGGTCAGAAACAAGGGTCACACAAGGGTCAGAAGGACAAGAGTTCAGAACTTGCTGTCGGGGACAGAACTAGGCAAAGGGTCAAGAGGCAGGCTGGCTTCTCTGGTTCCACCCCTGGCCCCACCCCTGGATCCACCTCTGGCGGGAAAAGAAGGATTGGAGCAGAGTGAAGACAGCCCATTTGGGTCCAGAAGTTCTCCCAGGAATGCTGAAAGAAGACCTACAATTTGCTCCAAACATGAAGATTTATGACCTGTGCTCTCATGAAGAGTGCTGCATGTAACGATTTGTGCCCTCATGTGAATGCTGCATGAAGTGATAATGACACCAGATGTTTTGTGTTGAGCTAAAAAGTGTATCTGGTAAATGACCTCATGACCTCATCGTCATGAGATAATGATATATGTGACTTTTACATTGTCTAAGCTGACCCAGGAATGATATAAAAGGAGCAGCTCTGAGAGAGCTGGGAAGATTCAGGAGAAGTTTGGGGCGATTCTCAGAAGAACCGAGTTGGTGTAAATCAACTCCTATTTCATAATAAATCGTTAGAACTAATTCCTCCTTGGGGGAAGCAGTTGTTTTTATATTTACTCATTTTTGTATTTTTTGATTTTGTAATATACTTTTTTGAAAAAGAAATATAATCCTGATTCTTTCAGGTTTTCTCTAAAGCTTCACGGTTGGGGCCCTGACCATTAATTGCACAGAGGTAAGCATAGTAATTATGGGTTCCTGAATTATCAGGACTTACTTTACGGTTTGTGACAAATTAATATAAAGAAACCTTAAGATAAGAGGAGCTTGCCTCCTCCCTCACCCGCGAGTAACGAGTTGTCTTAAGGATGATAAAACCAGAACATTAGTGGTTAATTTTGGCTCTGATTCGCAAGTTGAAAAAGTCTCTATCAGCTGGAAGGTTGGATTAATTAAATAAATTGATAAATCTATGTTAGCCTGATCAACTAACAAAAATCATTTTATAGTTACCAACCACCCACATAAGCTGATAGGGGCGCAATTAATCCAAATAACCCAAAAAATTGCCACCCGGGCCGGCCTCCCGGTGGGCTTCGTCCCCAGTATCTTAACCAAAGATAACGGGATTGCTTAAAAAGAAGTGAGCTACTACAAAGGAAAAGTCTTGCATATCATTTCACCTTTAAAATAGAAGATATGATTCTAACTTAGGAAGTCCATAACCAGGGTCTAGTACGATAATACTCACTGACATCCCCACCGAACCCTGATAGATGCACAGTCTCATAAGTTCTAACGGAACTGGGTTTTAACGGAACCAACAAATGGGACGTGCACGCGACAGCTGGAGCTTGATTTCCATGTCGTATGGACGGTGAGGCGGCAGTGCGGTGGCTCGCAGCTTATCAACACCGCGGCCAGGTCCCGATAGGGCAGTGACAGATTGGGTGGTGCGGAACCGGAGCCACCCTCCGGGCAGTCAGGTAGGGGTGGAGGAGGAGAGAGGTGGGTCCGGCACTGGGCCCCCCATTCCAGAAGGCAAGCTTGGGACCAGGAGATCCGTGGGTCGTGGAGGCGGAGCCAGGGAAACCCCAGGATCAGAGGAGAGGAGGGAGCACAGATGATCAGGAAATGGAGGGTTTCCTGGTGGCCCTGGACTGTCATCTGGAGAGACTACGTTCGGTTTTGGACAGGGTAAGGCTGGAGGGGCCTGCCGTCCACCGTGGTCACTGGTACAACCCTCACCAAGGGGGTAGTGGGAATCCGTAGGCGTTTAGCCAGGTCCACATCCATAAAATTGTCAGCGGCCCTCAAGTCCACCAGCGCGTGCATCTGGAGCGAGGTCTCGCCATATAGGAGGGTGACGTGCAGAAGGAGCCGATTGGAAAGGGCAGGGGTTGAAGGTAACCCAGGCTGAGCGACCCCGAGACTCAGTGGGTTCCTTCGTTTCCCGAACAGAGTGGGCAGTTCATGCGTCTGTGGTCGGGGGAGCCACAATAGGCACAGAGGCCCTCGCGCCACCGTCGCTGTCTCTCCTCTGGAGGAAGGTGGCCCAGTTGCATGGGCTCCTCAGTGGCAACGGGTCCGGGAGCAGGCGTGGGGGGATGAGGAAAAGATCCAGGCGCCCTGGATGGGCGAATGAGGGGCTTGGACCGAACCAAAACCCGCTGATCTATGCGCAACGGCAGATCCACCACTTCATCCAGGGTCTGGGGCAGCTCCTTTCCCGCCATCTCATCCCGGATGTAGGTTGCCAGTCCCTCCAAGAAGACGGCTCGAAGGGCAGAGTCATCCCACCGCAGCTTGGCGGAGATGGTGCGGAACTCCGACGCATACGCGTACACAGAGCGCTCCCTCTGGCGGAGTTTTAGGAGTCGTGCCTCTGCCCCCATTTCGCTGCTGGGTGGAACAAACGTCTTTCTGAGGGCGGCCACGAATGCAGCGTAGTCATTGCACTCCGGTGATTTGGAATTGTAGAGCACAGCGGCCCACTCTGCCGCGCGTCTGGAGAGCAGGGAGGTGAGCTGTGCCACCTGAGCGCGCAGTGGGGAAGTGTCCTGGGTGGCACTCAAACTGCATGTCGAGGGTAGCGAGCAGACCGTCTGGACTCCCCCGTCTCTCCATTCCACTTCTCCGGGAGACTGAAGTGTGGCTCTCCCGTCGGTGGAGTGAGGGCTTGCAACTGGAGAGCATGGACCTGCTGCTGGAGTGCCATGACGGCAGTAGACAACTGCATGGAGAGATCGGACTGGGAGTTCAGCCTGGTGTTAAGCCGGTCGACCAGGGCGTGGAGCTGAACGTTCTCGTTCGTCATTTGCTCCATCTTTCTCTTCATCTGCTCGAACTCCGCTGGATTAAAGGACTCAGTCATCCTGTCAGACTCGAAGACTGGGTTCGGGAGTAAGAGCTTTATTTAAGACTGCTGGCTGAAAGCGGTGCTGGAAAGGCTGACGGTTGGATGAGGTCTGAGTAAGAAAGGTGGAGATTCAACTGTATTAGCTTCAGAATACTCTGATCATGGATCACGGTGGAACGATGACTGAGTGAAGAGCCGGTGTGGCGTCTTCCATATATAGACACGGATTGGCGCAGGTGCAACGTGGAGGGAATCGCCGCGAGGGGCATGCTGGGTAATGTGGTCCAAGACGGAAGCCGGTCAGCTGGGAGAGCCCGGCCTGGGGGCTAGGACTCTGACAACGTGCCGATGCCTGATTTGTAGTCATGCTAACAGCAAACTTTTGCAATAAATCTCAAAGTACGTGACTGGCGTGGTCAAAATGCACACCATTACTTTTCATTCAAATATAAGTACAACATATGTGAGATCCAGGGTCTAAGGCAAAGCAGAAAATGACTCTTTTAGCCCCGTTGACTTGCATTCATTTTTTCCGTTCTTCAAGGAGGTCATGAGCTGACTGGAAAGGGAGGAGACTTGGGCTCCCTGTTGAGCCTTTTATAACAAGAGTCTGACATTTCAGCTTCATTCTTATGGTGTTTTATTTCATATTTTTAGCAGCAGACCACGGTCTCGTTTCATTTGAAACATTGTTAAATGGAATAATCGATTAATCACAAGATTCAATAGAATATTCAATTATTAAAATATCCAATAGCTGCAGTCCTATTTCTAACCTTTAACACAACAGAAAAACAAACGAACAATAAGAAACAAAAACACAACCTGCACCAAACCAAGGTACATCTGAAAAGGTAAAAAGTTTATAAATACAACACGGTACTTGAACAAGTTCATTTAACAATCATTTGTGATCCTGTTGTTTTTTTTTTTTGTGAACGTAAACAAACTCGCACCTATTTTGCCTGATGAATAGTGAGCTCTTCTTCTGTCGTGTGTGAACGGGTTTATGAACGGTGCTCTACCACAGTATGAGAGCTCCACATCTCCTAAAGCCTTAGCTAAAACTTCCATACAGTTTATAAAAAGTAGACCACGAAAATGCGACTATCATAGCGATAGGCGTGGCGTCTACTGTTCTATGTCTACGTCGTTGAGGACGGACCTGCAATGAACACATCTACACTAATTTGAATAAAAGAAAATGTTCTTTTTGAAATTACACTGACAAGAATGTCTGGAGGTGTTTCAGAATCAGCTTTATTGTCAAGTGTGTGAGTTAGACTCACTTTACCAAGAATCTGCTTTGGTGGTTGTGATTCTGCTTTAATTATATGCACTACTCGTGTTTGTCATTGTGTTTAGGTAATTGTAAACTACTTTTGGTTTTTAGAGATTATAACAACATTTTTTATGCTGGTACTGCACGTTTTTGTTCTGTGCTACAAAACCTATGTAACGTGATGACGGAGCTATTCCACTGAAGGTTATTTACCCTCTCCTCAGATGTCTCTGACATAATCTGCATGAGCCTCAAGGTCATGCATCTGCTTCTAAACTGCTTCCTTTCCAACTCCAAGAGAAGAATGATGACAAGGACTCTTTCTTTTTAATAAATCAAAGAATTCTATTTTTAATGAAGCTAATCAAACAAAGTGTTAGTCAATAATATAATGTTGACCAATCTGTGAAATAACAATGTTATGATTAGTAAGTTTTAATAAGTAATTTGACTTTAATCTAGCTGCACTAGACATGCTGATACATGTAAACTCATGACACATTACTTTTACTCATCCAATCAGAACCTTCCTTTCTGAAGCGTGGCATAGCCTCTGTGGTGTTTATAAATCTGCCAACTTTGATTCGACCGTAAATCAAAACATCCAGATTAATAAAACCAGTACCCACGCCATCTTAGTTCAGTTCACCGCATTCTAAGAGAAGTATCGGACCGGCCATCCGGACTTCCTTTTTTTAAGCAAAGAACCGACAATCTGGATAAAATCTGTTGCATTTTACCAACCAAGCAACGGTTCCTTTCAGAATAAAAGCTGAACCCACTGACCCTCCAGGTCCATCTGACGCTGTCAACCAACTGTCGCTTTTTTACCTGGAGACAATCCAAAGACTAGTCTGTCGTACTGCTGGCGCTGTTTCATCGGCTCCGGCCCCGAAAGGGGGGTCCGAGGACCTGGCATTGTGGATCTGTACGGAGGTCTCATCCTGAAGGGTATGTGTGGAGCGACAAGATGGCGTCTCATGTGTTTATGAAACTCCGATCATAGCTTAAGAGCAAAACATCACTTCATCATTCAGACTTGCTTCTCCGGATACGAGAGTTCTGATGACAACATCACTCACACATACACCATCCATCTCACGTCTCATTCACACCAAGATTCATCCATTCACTTAGAGTTTAGAGTTAGTCTTGTTTAAAATTGTTTAGAAATAAATCTTCTTAAACGGTTTAAAGGTGACTCTCTTCTCTTGTCTCTCAGTTAATACGAAGTGTTACATAATCCCTGCAATAAAAAGCTCCAATCTTCTGGTTAAAAGTACCCAAAGATCCATAAGATTGATTTCATATTTATTATGGAATCTTATGTCTCATGGTTCATTAAATAGATGTAAATTAAACCCTTACACCTACGACCTTCGTAGCACCAGTGCTATAAGCTAAAAATGTTAATGTACAGCCCAGAACCTCATTAAACATCCAGGCAGATGTATTCTATAAACCCAGACATCACTCCTTTCTGAGTCACTTAATTAAACTATACGAGGTCATGTGTCATCAGAGTTCATTCATTGTCTCAGCTGACATCACATCGAATTACCATTTATAATAATTTGTCTTGCATCCTTATTAGTAGTATAAATATAGTCATTACTTGATTTTATTAACTATATTTTTGCCTCTATGACAAATTATTATAAACTGTTGTCTCCCTGGCACAGCCAAAATACAGTTTCATCATCAATCGAATGTAAAAGGTTTAATACTATTGACATATTTTTATTGAGTATTACATTTTGTTGAATATCTTTATATTTTACTGACAATTTATGAAAAGTAACCACTTACAAAATGTTAAAGTGGGGCAAAAACTCCTTAAAGTGGTGCACAGACACATGGAGAAAGTGTAAAGAAAAAAAACACCTTTCTGCTGACTGTCTTTAAGGGGCCACCCTCTTCCCTTTCAGGTCCTGAAAGCCTGAGTGACTCCTCACCCTGACACCGAGTTTCACTTACAGAAGGCACTTCGGTAACACTACACTGCTGCTGCATTTGGATGGAAGCAAAATAAAGTAACATTCCACCGTCTTCATTACCCGAGGGCCCCAACAACTCTATTTCACTTTCTAAACATTGTCAGTAGCTGAAAGAACAGCTGAACAGTCCAGTCACCATGTCTCATTCACTACTCGTGCATGACTGGGTTATCTCTGGGTACCCCACCTTCCTCCCATAGACCTGTCACCCAGGGCACATTTCAAAAACCCACCTATAACGCTCTTGATGCTACGAGACATCCTATAGGTGTCAGCTATGGTCACAGGTGAATGCGGTTGGGCTGGCTGGAGAGCCGGCATGAACATCGCAGCAGCAGGTGGGTAATGTTGAGCTGCTGGTGGGTAATGTTGAGCTGGCTGGGGAGCTGGTACCATCACTGCAGCAGCACTGGCAGGTGCAGCAGGTGGGTATTGTGGGGCTGGAGGCCCCAGTGGGTGTGCTTGAGCTGGCTGGAGAGCTGGTCCAACCACACCAGCAGATGGGGGCAGTGGTGCTGGAGGAGGTGGGTGTGGTTCAGTCGGCTGGAGGGCCAGCACAACCACACCAGCAGCGACGACAGGAGCAGGTGGAACCGAGAGGGTTGAACGGGTCCCCCTTCTTTCTCCAGTGAGCTCAGAAATCTGGGATTTTAAATCAGCAATTTCAATATTCCGCTCTCGTACGTCATTCCTGATTGTTAAGAAGTCAATCTTCAGAGCATTTTTCTCATCCTCCAAAACAGCAAATTGACTTTCTGTTCTCAATTTCTTATCCAGTAACACTGCATTCTCCCTTAGAGCTTCGTTCAGCTCCTTCTCGCTGGACTCATTGTCAGAGCCGCTGGCTCCACCTCTCTGCCTCTGCTCGGAAAGTGTGTGCATAGCCTCTTGTGTAACCGCGTGACTCTCAACTTCCTTATCGCAGAGGTGAGCTAGAAGAACAGCAAACCGCCCCAGGTTCTCCGTGCGGGTTGCTGCTTTGACGTTCTCACCCTCGCCGGGCAAGGCAGCTGCGTGCTCCTGCAGCTTCTTTAATAGGTCACCTGGTGTAAGATGCTCGAAGGACTCGTCGTAGCCACAAGCATCGAGGTTTGAAGAGCCTATACACATCAAAACAGAATCAATCGTTCTTTTCCCCACAGTGGAAAAGCCAAACTCTTCCTCAGACATTGTTTATCACAGTTTAAGTGTAATGCATGAGAACACAAAGCGTGTAATGTGTGAGAGGTGCCACAAGATGGCGTTAGAGCGCTAGACAACAGTGCGGGAGGGGTAGTGTGTGTCACTCCGTGACGTCGCACAGTGACGCCACCCAAAATGGTGGACGGGCCGGGTAGAGGTCGCTTCTCACAATAAAAGTCAAAAATACGCCCAAAACTGTACTTAAAAACTGACCATTGCTGGACGTTACCCTGCTGTAGTCGATTAATGATGTGATGAGTGAGTTTAAGGGTCAGAGAAGATAAGGGAAGGTCAAATTCCAGTCACAGGACAAAAACACCCAGCTCCTCCACCATCAACACATGCTTTTTCTTCTTCTGTCACCGCAGTCTTCTCCACTTCCCATTTCTGTCTGCCCCTTCAAATATGCCAGTCTAAAACTGGCCCTGGGGAGAATATTTAGGGTTGGCAGTAGTGTGTCAGCCATTGGTCCCTTCCAGGAGGCCACCACAGCTCAGCAGAACACCAGTGTCGTATGTGTGAATGACTGATGCTATATCATATACAGGCCATTCACCTTTACTGAAGATGAAAGACGCAGGGAAAAATAGCAGGAAATAATGCAATTAGAGAGAAGTGGAAGAAGAAAACAGAGTGTGGAAAGTGGTCAGTGTATCCTCCAGCAGTCTAAGCCTATAGCAGCATAACTACAGAGATAACTCTGGATAACCTAGCCTTTGAGATGGAGGCATGTTGGAGGCCTGTCTCTTATAC
>SSNQ01034495.1:325134-345637 GCA_006942095.1 Nothobranchius kuhntae
GGGGGGGGGGGGGGGGAATTGCCAGTTCAAAGCACTCAGTCCAAAGGAGGTAATTTCGGTGGAAAAAGAAAAAGTATTAGAGGTAAATGAAGATTTGAAAATAGTTAAAAGGCCTCCTCCACGGCTGCATTGCCTTGGAGAGTTTATGAATGAACATGCAGGGGGGAGAGTCTCCGCTAGAACAGCTGACTCACCCGGGGCGATCCAGGATTCCACGACACAGAGAAAGTCCAGCGCCCGATCACGGAAAAGATCTCTTAGAATAAAAGTTTTATGTCTGATGGATCTTGCGTTTATAAGAGCAAAGCTGATGGAGGTCGAGTCTTGATGTACGTTCCGAGCCGTGGAGCAGACTGCCGCTGACGTCGGCACTAGGAGAAGGTTTGCTGGGCAGATTCCACGACGGCGCAGCACCATTGGCACAGAGCGGAGCTGTGGGCCTGCCAGATCCCCAGGCAACTCCAACGGGATCAGACATGGAACTGCCGGATCCAGGGTTCGCCAAGAGGAAGACAGACTGGGCCCCACGCCGACAGAAATCCTGAAGGAGGCAGGTGAGCGGGCCAGAAAACCTCTAAGCTTCACCAGTCGCCCGGCTCGACAGCCGCGACGGCGACGCTTCCAACCACGGAAGCGACACAGCATCCGACACAGGTAGAGAGGAGTTCCAGGGAGCAGCAGGCAAGAGGTATGATGGAAATCCTTCACGGCAGGTGGAGAAAGGCACATTGCCAACCGTATGTCCAAAAGAGTAGAGCGATCATAATGATTGCAATTATGGGGGAAAGAAAGCTCAGAAATATCACCAAAAACAATAGGAGGAGACCGCGAGGTGGACGGCCGGCCAAAAACACTGGCGCCATCTTGCCACACCCACGTGTTGTGGGGCTGTGTTGGCTGACGCGGCTCTGCAATATCACGTGAACATCCCACTGGACTGGCAGAAAAAGGGGGACCGCAGGATTTGCTCCAACTACAGGGGGATCACACTCCTGAGCCTTCCTGAGTCGAATGAATATAGCGAGTTTACTGTGGCTAAGAGTGCTCGCCAGGCAGTCTAAAGGGTGAGGGTTAGATTCAGGGTAAGTCTACTGCCCCTCCAGCGGGGTATGAGTGAGTGGGTGAATGTGACTGGAGAGCCTCCAGCATCACTGACTGCCATTGAAGATTACCCGGTAACGCTAACCAAGCAACTGTGAGCCACCACAGGTTCTGGTTGAACTTTTGACCTGTCACTTATTTTCATGTTTGTCTGTCAGCTGCTGAGTTCAGCAGCAACAATCAGAACAACTGGAGCTTCCTTACTGTCGGCGCTCAACAGCTGTGATGTTAAGTGTCACTTCCACACAAGGAGAGCAGAGGCACTTTAATTGGACGTTACCATGGTAACATTGAGCATGTTTATGTTTGTCACAGTTAAGTTAGACTGACAGTTTCCAGTGTAGAGCGACACTTCACATTAGTCAAGTGGTTAAATCTCATGTAGAAACTGTCGGTGTTAATAGGAAAGGAATTTAAAGAATACTTTTCTTCTGCTTTAAGAAAGAAACTAATTTTCCTGTTTAAGGATAAAATGTGTTTCTTTCAGCAAAAGCCTTGTTTTTAATCCGTTATCCATCACAGCTGAAACAGCGTTGAGGAGGAGAAATGTTAACAAAAACAGTGCTTGTAAAACCTTAACGTCTCAAAGGCAGAAATCTGTGTTCTAACAATGAAGATATGCCCTGCTGCAGCACACTGGCAGTATACATAACTACGAACTGATCAAGGTATTTGAAAAGGTGTAAAAGCAGGTTCTGCCCAAACGTCTGACATAAACTTTGGAAGAATTTAAACTAAGATCAAATGTGTCTATTTTGATGTATGAACTGTATAAGGCCCAGTTCATACGGCAGGATAAGCTTACCAACTTTTGACCCACTCCTCCCTTCACAGCTGTCTCAAAGATGTGCATGGCAACTCTAAAGACAATCGTATCAGACAATCCTACCATGTGTGGTGTGTCATCCTGGTTCATTCAGAATAAATCATAAATTTGGGCTGTGAAAAATGTTGGGATGTCTCGGTCTAACAATCAGGGACAAACAAATGCGCTGCCTGTTTAGTGTGACATGTAGCTAATCAGAAAATGAGGTCACAAGCACACGGCACACTCCCCCTCGGCCATGTTTGCTCACTCAGAAATCACGTTGTATGCCTAAGTAACGCCCACCCACTTCTGAAACACGGGTCCCCGGAAGAACGAAGAACGGAAAAATTTATGCAGGTCAACGGGGCTAAAAATGCTATTTTTTAATTCCTCTTGTTTTGTACCATAGATTTCACATATGATGTCCGTGAATTTTAATGACACATTTCGATGCCAAGGACATGCTTATTTTCTAACAGGGGGAATTGCTATTTTAGGTTTTGTGTGAAAATGAGTCCAGGACTACAAATGCGCTGCACAAAAGTGACGTCATTGAACCAGACACAGAGGAATCTGAGGGAAGAGGGCTCTAGTTTCAGCAAACTTGCCACAGGAGGAAAGAACCACCATAAATCTGGCCTTGTGTTAAGTAGCAGCTACGCTAGGGGAGAGGACATTATGTGGTGACGTCACATATGCGACGTGCCCATTTGTAGTTTGTAGTCATGCTAATTATGAACTTTTACAAGCTGATAAATCTCAAAGTACGTGACTGGTGAGGTCAAAACACACATAATTATTTTTCATTTAAATTGCAGTACAATATATTTGTGATCCAGGCCGTAAGGCATAGCCGATTAGAAAACAGCATTTTTAGCCCCGTTGACTTGCGTTCATTTTTCCGTTCTTCCGGAGAGCCATGATGCGGAAGTAGACTTAGGCTCCCTATATGGTGTAGATGCCATTTCCTGCATTCTAGTGCATTTACACAGGTTGTAAAACACCTATGTTACCTACAGTGGTAAAACCTTAACTTAATAACTATTTATTCACACAAACCTCCATCTGAAAATACTAAAACACAAAATAATAGAAACAGTTTATTTTATTCCTGTTGATAGTAAGAAAACCAGCAGGTGTCTATGGACTGAATTTGATTTTAACAAACCATTTTAACATTTAATTAACAACCACGCCTCTTTGTTGCATCTCTACTTTGCACAGCAATCATTTATCTCAGTAGAAATATTATTATTATTCAAACTGAAAATACAGATGTCAACAGGTGTTTTGTTACTAGTAGGGATTTTTTGTAAGGATATCCAACAACTGCACTGATTTGAGACATACCCTAATCCCTAAAATAATCCTAAACAACATTTATTAGGCAGATTGGATGTGTATCGTGAATCCATGCATCTGTTGTTTCAAGTACATTTTCATATTCCAGATGTTGTCATGAGCCGGGGTGAGTGCTCCACTCTCTAAACCATCTGTGAGTGTGTTTTGCAGGAGAGGGAGCAGTGGCGGCTGGCCAGTAGAGGGCGATAGGGCGCCACCCTCCCAGTTTTTCCGTGTTTTTAATTTTAATTTTAAAAAATAAATAAATAAAATTAACAATAATCACATATTCTAAGTTAATTGTGTGTTTTGTAACAAAAATAAATCGTATATATATATCTATATATTGGTCTCTGCCGGTCTCTGCCGAGCGGTGGAGGCTGTGTGCTGTGTTTCAATCGCCCAAACAGGACGAGACCAGCTGTCCAATTGCTGACAAGAATATCAAAGGGTAGGAATGGGAATGTATCCAATCAGCGTCGACGTTGTTTCAGAACGTTTCAGAAGCATGATGGGCGATGGAGCTACCGCCAAAGGTTTCGTTGGTGTTCGGTAGAACTCGGCAGAGTCGTTTTTGGTCGTGACGCAGATGTAACATGGACGCCGCCGGTGACTACAACCAGCATGGATACCGGATCTCAGCAGCCACTGAATTCAGTTCGGTCTCCTCTCCAGTATCCGTTCGAGAGGAGAACTATGGTGGAAAAACTTAATGTCAAAGAGCTTGGACCAGATCAGCCCGACGTAAAGATAAGCCAGCAGGAGAAGGAGAGAGGTAAACTGTACACACGACGCTTCTCCCGAAATTGGCTTGGCTAGCTGGATGCAATCACGCTAATGCTTTATTTTGCTTTCTGTGTTTGTTATTCAAAACGGCTGGGACAGATGAGGCATGGATGAGTCAGGAGTTACAGACATGAAACATTTTTCTGAGAAGGTGAAGAAACACGAGTCATCCCGGACACACATGGACAACACGGTGAAGCTAGCCATGCTAGGCAGCAGAGCTAACGTTGCCATGCAGGAAACAACAGCAGCTGGGTGCAGAGGTAAGCTGTACATTACATTTCTGTGAACAAGATAATCAGAATCAGAAATCCTTGGTTGTCCCACAAACCGGGACATTTGTTTAATAACATGTTTAATGTGCAATAACTGTAAAAACTAATTTCAACACACATACTTATTATACATATTTAATCACGTAAATGTGCATTTCATGTACATTTGTACATACATCAATCTGATTCCATTTTACTTGTTACACTTCTGCTGCAGCAAACAAATTTCCCAGCTTTTGGGACAATTAAACATTTCTGATTCTCAATTAGATGTTTTTACCTCAAATGTAAAAACATCTGATTGAGAATCAGAAATGTTTTATTGTCCCAAAAACTGGGAAATAAGACATTTGTAAGAGGATACTGATGACATTATTTCCTATAAAAGTGTTTCCTATGTACTTATCTGTTGTTTTTTATTTATCATATGACAGGTTTTTCACACCATCCTGAGCCATGCAAAAGAAGATTCTTGTCACCACATCCATGACCACAACCGAATCAGAAAGGTGCTTTTCTACTTTAAAGAGGATTAAGACTTTCCTTGAGGAACACCATGACACAGGATGGGCTGAATGCTCTTGCCATGCTCTCCATGGAAAAAAAAAGCTTGTCACAAACATTCCTGACTTCAATAAAAATCTAATCGAGAGCTTTGCCACTCAGAAGGACAGAAAGGCAAAATTTCTGTACAAATGAGGTATCACACACACACAAATGCATCCACTTGATCTTTGTATAAAGTTGACCTTGGCACAACACTCCAGAAATATTTAACAGTGTAAATTTCTGGCATTTTGTCTAAGTAGTGTTTACTACCATTACTGTAACAGTGACCTGCTCATAATTTTTGGTGTTCACTCAAATGTTGAAATTAAACAAAATGTTTTTGTTACTTGCCTCTTGCATTGCCTATTTACCATTTATGGTCGTGTTATTTTATGTGCAATTTAATGCAGTATTTTTCAACCTTGGTCTGCAAGGCAGCGTGCCAATAGTCAGACACACCTGGATTAATTAGTTTGTCCATTGATGTAAGACAGGAAATAAAAGAGCTGTGCTTAATTCAGGAAATAGTGAAGTTGTGCACAAAGCTCAGAAAGCACAAGTTTGTTTAAAAAAAAAAAATCACAGCCCCACCAAAAATATTTTTCACCAGCCGCCACTGAGAGGGAGCTACAGCTGCACCTTATCAGCAGTCAGCGGGCCTGTTACTTAAGGTGGATGGAGAACACCGCTCGACGCAGGATGATTGCTACTGTTTGGTAGGTTCCAGCCCCTCGTCTAGTCCTCAGGTTTTTGGAACTCGTATGTTTTTGATCTCGTGTGATTTTGCGCGGTTTTGCTCCCCTGCCTCAGGTCTCAGCACTTCAGGATTCATCATCACTACTCCATAAGACTCCAGAATCTCTCTGCCACGTTTTCCCAACCACCCTGACCGACCCGCTCTCTTGCCATGCTCCCTCTCCAGTCCTGGACCCTTGGATCCACCCCAGCTCAGTACCTTCCCCTCTGCCTTAATCCCATGCCACCCAGTATGTCTCTACACTGCAGCATCCGGTAGTGACTTACTTCCCAGGACTCACCTCATTCTGCTCTTCCCCCTCCAGACGCTGTGATTCCAGCTCTTGACCACTGGAATTCCCAGTGTGTTTTAGGTATCGTTATCCCAAAATAAATTCTTATTTTTCCCATCATTCTGTGTTTGTGGCTGATTCTGCATGTCTTGGGTTAGACACCTCCCTCAAAACATGACAGAATCATCCGGCCAAACTTCCAACCCTGCAGAAGCAGCCCTCGCAGATCTCACCCACAGGATGGCCCAACAAGGAACAAACCCTGCCGCTACTCATGGAACAGCTAGCCGCTGCCAATAACCGCTACCAACAATCGGAGTCACTGGTTCGGCAAATACACGAGCGATTGCCCCAACAACAGACCGCACCAGCGGAACCTTTTTCGACAGCTTCAGCAGCACCCGTTTTGCCTGGACCGGAAGCCTCAGGTCCTACGGAAGTCACCCACTTCCGTTGGGCGGTTCCTCCACCATCAGTGACTTTTAGTGGTGAGTTTGATGACTGCCACAGTTTCCTTCTTCAGTGCAGATTAGCGGTTGAGCATTCACCAGGTGCTTTTGTCTCCAACTCGACTAAGATTTCCTACGTGGTTGACCTACTAAGGGGTTAGGCTTTAAGATGGGCTGAAGCAAAGAGCCATTGTGGCAATTTTTCTAACGTGAGCTTATGATGACTTTTTACTTGATTTTAAATTGACTTTTGGAAGCTTTGAGTCCTCCTCGGATTTTAGAAAGAAGCTCTGGCATCTGTCGCAGGGACAAGGTTCTGTTGCTGATATGTCCCAGGAGTTTCGTGCATTAGCAGCAAGGACCACCTGGAATGAGAACGCACTGATGGCAGTTTTTACAGAGGCCCTCAACGACCGGGTTCGTAACCAGCTGGCCTTATGTCCTGAACCCCGGTCCCTGGAAGAACTGATCAGGTTGGCAATCTCTATTGACAAGAGACATCAGGAACTCCCAGGTCTCGCTCACCACTGACGCAAAATCAGCTACAGGGAGCTGGAAATCGCTCCTCAGCTGACTCAACACAGGAACCTATGTAATCAAGCCTTTCATTTGGTCTCCAGAAGCGGACGCAGCCTTTCAGGCATTAAAGAGAAGGTTCACAAACGCTCCTGTTCTTCACAGACCGGATACCCGGCAGCAGTTCACCCTTGAGGGAGACGCCTCTGACACCAGGGTCGGAGCTGTTTTGTCTCAGGCATCCCCTTCTGATCATCACCTCCACCCTTGTGCCTTTTTCTCACGCCGCCTAGAACCTGCCGAGAGCAGGTACGATGTTGGGGACAGAGAGCTACTCGCCGTTAAACTGACTATAGAGGAATGGAGGAGACATTGGTTGGAGGGCGCTGAGCAACCCTTCATCATCTGGATCGACCACAAGAACTTGGTGTATCTGAAGGAGGTCAAGAGATTCAAACCTCGCCAATGCAGGTGGTCTCTATTCGTTTCGCGTTTTAACTTTGTGATCTCCCACCGTCCAGGTCCTAAAAACACCAAGCCCGACGCCCTCTCCAGACAGTATGCTCCATACCAGGATTCCGAACCCACCACTATTCTACCTTCTGCTTGCGTCGTTGGAGGGGTCACCTGGGAAATAAGAGACCAAGTTGTAGAGTCACTCAAGACGAGCCCTGGTCCAGGTAATGGCCCTCCAGGAAAACTCTTTGTACCACAACCTCTGAGGAGCAAGGTCATTCATTGTGCTCACACCGGCAAGTTCGCCCTCCATCCTGGAGTGGGACGCAATAGCCCTTATAAAACGTACCTCCTGGTGGCCATCCATATTCCAGGATGTGAAGAACTACATATTGGGTTGCCATACCTGCGCCCAACAAAAGGGAGACAATCGTCCACCAGCAGGTCTGTTAAGTCCTTTACCCACTCCGTCTTGGCTCTGGTCTCATACAGCCTTAAGCCTGGTTTATGCTTCTCCGTCAGCTCCGCAAGGGACAGACACGCACGGATTGACGGAAGCGTTTTGCCCTCATGCTTCTCCGTCTCCTGGAGAGTGTTGCAAAGCAATTGCCCGGCAGGACAACAGAGGGCGTAGCGCTGCTCTGTGGTATCCTGTCATGTATCGGTCCAAGATGGTGTGTTTATATTGTGTTTTTTGTGTATATAAGAGACTTTTAACACGGACATATTTGTCTCTCATTCTCCCACCTCTTCATGCGCTCCCCACCTCTAAACCCACGTTTCCTGTCATTTCCATCCACAAATAAAATGCTTGCTGCGCATCTTTTCACTCCTCCAGTCACGGGAGAATTAAACGTTCATGTTTTTAGAGTTTTTTCGCGAGGTATTCTTCAAGCTTCTCCATGTCTGCCGCTAGTTAAACTCGGCTCTCGTTGCAATGGCGGCGCTGTAGACAACAGCGGCGTCCTGACCAATCACAAGCTTGTGTAATCCGTCTCGTTCGACGGATGTTTAAAAAAGTGGGCTCGACTCCGTACGTACTTGCGTGCCTGCCGGATCCCTACGCAAGGACGGATAATGGCGTTGCGTGTCTCCGCACTGACGCAGACGGAGAAGCATGAATCAGGCTTTAGACTCTGTGTGTGGTTTACCTGATTGTCATGGATTCAACACCATTCTCACTATTGTAGACCGTTTGTCAAAAGCCTGTCACCTTGTCCCATTAAAATCTCTTCCCTCCTCTGCAGTCACAGCTCAACTTCTCATGAAGCATGTTTTTGTCTTCGTGGTATCCCCGAGGAGATCTTGTCAGATTGTGGTCCCTAGTTCATCTTCAGGGTGTGGAAGGAGTTTGCTGAAGCCCTAGGGGCTCGGGTCGCCCTCACCTCCAGATTTCACCCTCAAACCGACGGCCAGTGTGAACGCATGAACCAAGAGCGAGGAGCCATGCTGTGTTGTGTGTGCTCCACACTTAGTTTCAGCTTCAGTTCAGCTATTAAGCTGATTCAGCTAACAGTTTAATCTATCCAGCATTCAAACAGCATTTCTGCAAGAAATACAATTTATCTAGTTATTATTATTATTATTATCATTATTATTATTATTATTTTTTTTTTGTATATTTGCATGCTTTCACTGAAGTGCCAGAATCAATCCATGCTTCTAAGGCAGTTTCAGGGTTAGTTTATGGAAAGCGTCCTTCTGATGATGTGGGCACTTCCGAGAAGAACAATCTTCTGGATTTCTTGGACTGTTGGGTTTCCAGGAATCTGTTTTGTTCTCTTTTCCAGTCCCTTCTGGATGAGGCCAAGTGCACCCACTACGACGGGTATTGTTGTTGTCTTCATCCCCCACATTCTTGTGACTTCTATTTCCAGGTCCTTGTACTTTGATAGCTTTTCAAGCTCCTTGGTGGTGACATTTTTTTCAGATGGGATGGTCATATCAGTCATGAGGCAGGTCTTCTCTTCTTTGTTTTTGATGATTATGTCTGGTCTGTTGGCCATGATTTCTCTGTCTGTGTTGATTGGCATGTCCCACAACACTGTGATGTTGTTGTTTTCAGTCACTGTTGGTGGTCGGTGTTCATACCACTTATCTGCAGCTGGTAGATGGAAATGTTTGCAGATCTTCCAGTGGATATAGCTTGCTGCCCTGTCGTGTCTGTGGATTTACTCAGTTCTGGCTAGAGTGGGGCAGCCTGAGAGAATGCGGTCAATGATTTCTTCATATTGGCGGCACATTCTACACATGGGGTCTGTTCCATCTTTCATGATCTTGTGGTGGTATGATCTCGTTGACAGGCTCTGGTCTTGTACTGCTATCAACAATCCTTCAGTTTCTGCCTTCAGTCCTGCACTGCGTAGCCACTGATGAGTATGATCTTGTTCTACGCCTGCTTTTTTTACTCTCAAGGGGTATTGTCCATGCATTGGTTTTTCCTCCCATGTTCTCTCATCATCTTTTGGGCCCATTTCTTTGCCTCCCTTCTGGTCCTCTTGGCAAAGCTTGTTACTGTTTCTTTCTCTTTTCTTGCCACCTCTGGGATGTTTAGTTCCTGTGCATATCTTATAGCTTCTTTTGTAACAGAGTGCAGCTTCTTTTGAGCTTCATGTTGACAAACGAGGATCAGTAGGGCATCGTCTGTTGTTTCAAGGTAGGTTTTCAATGCCATTGTTGTTGTTTTGTAAGCCATCTCAAGTTGGGTAAGTCCTCTGCCTCCAGTCTGTCTTGGTAGATACATTCTTTCAACATCCGCTTTTGGGTGGTGCATTCTTTCCGAAGTCAGCAATTTTCTGGTCTTGGTGTCTAGTTTCTTTACTTCTTTAAGTTGCCAGTTGATGATGTTAAAACTGTATGTAACCGCTGGAACAGCTAAAATGTTGATGGCTTTGATCTTATTTGCAGCATTGAGTTCACCCTTGATAACAAGCCTAACTCTTCTGTAGTACTCTTTTTTTACTTTTTCTTTCATGGTAGCATGTTGTGAAATACAATTTTTCTACTTATTATTATTATTATTATTATTATTATTATTATTATTATTAGTATGTATTCTGGAGCAGCTGGACGTTTGCTCACACTCAGCAGGACCATTAAAGTCACTGGTTGCAGCTCAGATACGGAGATCTTGATCCTACAGCACTGAAGCTTTTGCAGAGATACAAACAACAGAACAAAGATGCAGCTGCGTTTTAAAGCTGAGCAGCTTCAGATTAAAAGAAGCCTTCAGTAACTTCCTGGTGCCAGTGTCTTTAATGCAGTAGTCAAATATAGCGTTTGATGGGGACATTAAATGGTGTTTTATCTGGAGAAGGTGACCTTAAGCAACGTAACGTCCCACTGCGACCGACCAACCACACAACAGGAACCGATTCATTACTGCTCTGCTGCATCACACACTTCCCCAGAAAGATGGACCCACCAGGGGTGATCATAAAAAAACAATTACAAAGTTTGAAGTTAATTTCCCATTTCTCAGATGATTTGGCATATCGCTTAAAAATGAAAGCATATAGCTGAGCTCATTAACACTTTTTACATACTGACTTTTTTCAGGTCACTACTTAATCTCCATTACTTCCCAACAAGCCAAACAGCTGTAATTATGCTCCGTAAATACAGATTAATAATCTGTGTAGATAAAAGCAGACAGACGCGCGGTTTATGTGTTTTGGGGTTTGTCTCTTTGGCCTGTTTTTTATGCAAATGACAGCTAATGGTCCTGCATGGATGTGTCTGACTAAATGAACTGGATTAATGCTACTTTTCTGGAGTCTGCTCCAGCTTTTACACCTTAAAGCTGATGAGTGTTGTCTTTTCGCAGCCTGCCTGCTCTCTCTGTGTTTCTCTGTTCCGCCAGCGACAGCCTGCAGCAAACTCACCATCACAACAGCTGTTTTACATTTTAGATGTTAGGAATCAGAGGAAAATCTAGAATTTATTCAAAAATACAATAAAACTGCTACGACATTGTTATGTGAGCCATTACAGTGGTGTGTATATTTTCCACCAAGAGCTTCTATGTAACGTGGTTCACTCCAGTCAGATATGAGTTATGTTAAATGTAAAGATTCTTTTTAATTATTACTATCCAGTTTTTTTTAACTATGTGGGCTTTAGCAACAGTGCCAAAAACCTTGGATGTAATTAGTGATCTTTTTTTATTCTTTAGCACACAGATGTTCTTAATATAGTCAACTATTCGTCACATATTCCACCGGAACACGTGCTCAGTAGTCCGCAGGGGTTTTTATTTATCTGCATTAAAATGGACTAGACTCTGAAACAGGTAGCCTATCTCACATTTAGAGTCATAATGGCCTTTAGTGGGGATAGGCAGGTGTGGTGGTGCTGTGGCTCTTTGGCTTTTGTCGTTATTGGTGTTTAACTTCCATTACTTTTACTTTTGGAGTCATTCTAGATTTGAGTTAAGTAAAAAGATAGAATTAATACAGGAACTCTAATATCTATCCATCTATGAATGCAAAGATGTTAGACAGGTGGTGGTGCTGCTGGTGGTGGTGCTGGTGGTGGTGCTGCTGGTGGTGCTGGTGGTGGTGGTGGTGCTGGTGGTGGTGGTGGTGCTGCTGGTGGTGGTGGTGCTGTGGTGGTGGTGGTGCTGGTGGTGGTGGTGGTGGTGGTGGTGCTGCTGCTGGTGGTGGTGCTGCTGCTGGTGGTGGTGGTGGTGCTGCTGCTGGTGGTGGAACTCTTCTGTAAAAAAAACCGTGTAGAACTAAAGTGACCAGGATGTAGATGGTTAAGAAAACTAAATGATTAGTTTCAACGTGGGAGCAACGTGTGGTGTCTTGGCTGTGGAACAAAAGGATTTGATTTCAAACAGGAATTTTAATGTTTGCAGTTGAATTTGGGCAACAAAACAATCAGGTGGAAAATTCATTTATGTCAGTAATTAAGTAATGAAACTAATTAGTGAGACGGACTCATTTCACACAAGTGCAAATATTCCAGGCTTTATTTGTTATAACAGCAATGATTACAGCTTACAGTAGATTAAAATGCCACATTCATTATCCCAGGCAATTAGAAAAAACGTGAAAAGCTTCTATTTTCTTGACTCAACCCTCTCATCAGCTGATGCATCCAGAACACCTTCAGAGGGTTCTTGCGCTTTAGGTGGTTTCTCAGTCTAAGATGGTTGGACTTGAGCCCTGTTTCACCTGCACACAGAGCCTCTAAACGGTGTTTTCATCAGCTTTGCTCATGTTTCTGCTAATAAGCGCTGTTGTAGTAGAAAACTGGAAAACGTTCCTCTGCGTTTGGCACAACTCTAAAAAAAGAGGACAAGAAAAAGAAAACCCGCAAATCTGCGTTCTCATTGGCTCTCAGTGACCATGACGTTTCCTGGTGCGCCCTGCTATTGGATGAAAGCACCGCTCATCGTGCTGATTGACAGCGGCGCAGCCGCAGTTTCCTCCCAGCAGCAGCAGACGCTATTTGAGTGGAGACCAGCGGATTGCACATAGAGCCGCTTCAGGATCGTCAATGGGAGGAACGCGAGGCGCTGGAAGAGCGAGTTCCGGTCCAAAGTGAACCCCGCAGCTGCACCATGCTCTCCAGGTCCGAACCGTGTTTGTGGATTACAGCTTGCCTTCATTTGTGCTGCCTGCTCGGCTGCGGGGGCGCACAGAACGCGAAGGAAGGTAAGTTGTTAAAGTTTGGACTTGCTCCGTCCCGTGGTGGTTGGAAACGTCCCCCGAGAGAACGGGTGGAGAAAGGATAAACCCGACCGCTCGGCGTGGTTTTACCGTCCTTGTTTAACCTGCCGCTGCTATCATGAACCCGCCGGAGGAAAGAGTGATCCGGAGATGACAGCCCGGCGGCAGGCAGCGGCGTCCGGCCGCTCACACCGACCTCGCCGCGTTTTTACGCACGGGGGAACGAGTCACCGTGAACGCGGATCAGACGGAGAGTGTCCGGTTGTGTAACTGTCGGCGCTCGGTCTGCTGAAGCAACAACGTCTCCGCCTAACCAGGTGATGTGAGCGGATCGAGCCGCATGCTGGCCTAGCTGGAGCGGCGCGGAGGACCGTTTCCTCCAAAGTGGCCTCGGCTCTGGCAGCCCGTCTCACGGAGACGCGGTCTGACTGCTACGATGCAAAAATAATAAATAAATAATAATAATAATAAAGACGAATGATTAAAATAAAGCCCGGTTGAAAAATATTTTAATTAACGTGATTTTATTTGAATTAAAGCGAATTACAGAGCGCGCAAAGCGGGCACGAGCCCGGGTATTTTTTAATGGTTCTAAATAAACAAAACACTATCAAAGTGTGTCTCTGTAATAATACAATTATTATCGTTGTTAATGATAATTAACGCGCGCGGAGCGGAGCGGAGCGGGCGCCGTTAACTCTAAAGCTGCATGCGGGTTTTCTCAACCCCGCACTCAGCTCCGCGCTGGCGGCTGTCCGGACGGCTCTGGCCGGTAACGGTACAGTCAGACAGACGTGGAAATCCGCGGCGAAGCCGCCGCGCTCTGGCACCGCGCTGACAGCAGCAGACGCGGCTTGTTTCCGATCTGCGCAGCAAAATTCCTCACGACTGTCTGGGTCTGAACCCAAGCAGCAGGAAAGTGTCTGACATGAGTAAAATGACGCAGAAATGAGGCGTGAAATGGTTTCTAAAATAAAAGTTGCCCGCAGCCGCGAGGACCTGTGTGCTGCTGCAGCGTCTCCGGTGCCGGTTGCGCAGCTGGCAGCAACCAGGTCACCGGGACCGACTGGGGACGCGTGTCCTGTCTGTCCCTAAGTGAGGTTTAACCACCCGCCTCCTGTTCTCCTGTCTCCAGTGATTCTGCTGGACTCCAAGGCGCAGCAGACGGAACTGGAGTGGATCTCCTATCCTCCCAACGGGGTAAGTGTCAGAATGACTGCGCTAGCCTTCACATTTCAGAGATCTGTTTGTTCCTGCTCCCTTTGCTGTTCCTCCGGTGTGATGTGAGATGATGAGGTTTGAGGAGCACCAGGTGCTCTGAGGTTTATTCTTTAGCCCACAAAAGGAAGAAAACAACAAGAGGCTGGTGCTGCTCTTAACATGTCGGCTCCATTCAGAGGACAAAGGCCTTAAGTGTAGCTCTTCTCTTGCTGTCTGATTAAAACAAGCAGCAAAGAACTTCTTAAATAAATAATGCAAGGACAGGCTGATGGAGCAAACACCATCGTCCTTTAAAACGTGTCAGCGTGATAACAACACAGAAACGGGGAGATTACAGGTTCAGACATAGTTTACGAGGTAATCCCCTGCAGAGAGATGTCTCCTATGGATGGATTCCTTTATTAAGGCGTGCTGTCTTCTTTCAGTGGGAAGAGATCAGCGGCTTGGATGAGAACTACATTCCCATCCGCACCTACCAGGTTTGCCAAGTCATGGAGTCCAATCAGAACAACTGGCTAAGGACTAACTGGATAGAGAAGGGTGATGCTCAGAGAATATTTGTGGAGCTGAAGTTCACCCTGAGGGATTGTAACAGCCTACCTGGAGTGGTGGGCACCTGCAAGGAGACGTTCAACCTGTATTACCAGGAAACCGACTCAGAGGTGGGCCGGGGGTTGAGGGAGAACCAGTATGTGAAGATCGATACAATTGCTGCAGACGAGAGCTTCACCCAGGGTGACCTGGGCGAGAGAAAGATGAAGCTGAACACAGAGGTGCGTATCATTGGGCCCATAACCCGGCGAGGCTTCTACCTGGCCTTCCAGGATGTCGGAGCGTGCATCGCTCTGGTTTCTGTCAAAGTCTACTACAAGAAGTGTTGGTCCATCATTGAGAACCTGGCCACGTTCCCAGACACGGTGACAGGATCGGAGTTCTCCTCGCTGGTGGAGGTGGAGGGCATGTGTGTGAATGATGCCGAGGAGGAGGCTGACAACTCCCCCAAGATGCACTGCAGCGCCGAGGGGGAATGGCTTGTTCCCATTGGGAAATGTATATGCAAGGCTGGATTTCATCAGAAGGGAGACGCGTGTGAACGTGAGTGTTGTTTCTATCTATCTATCTATCTATCTATCTATCTATCTATCTATCTATCTATCTATCTATCTATCTATCTATCTATCTATCTATCTATCTATCTATCTATCTATCTATCTATCTATCTATCTATCTATCTATCTATCTATCACAAACACACACGTGTATTATTTTCTGTATATGTGCAAGTGTGTACATTTAAATAGTCATTTGTCACTGTGTTTATACACACACACACACACACACACACACACACACACACACACACACACACACACACACACACACACACACACACACACACACACACACACACACACACACATATATATGACATATATGTGTGTGTATATATATACACACACACACACATCTATATATATATAGATGTGTGTGTATGTATTTGTATACATTGTACATGTGTGTATATATATATATATATATATACATATATATATATATATGTATATATATATATATATATATATATATATATATATAATATATATATATATATTATATATATATATATATATATATATATATATATATATATATATATATATATTATATATATATATATATATATATATATATATATATATATATATATATATATATATATATGGGAGAATTGCTAGATACATAGACTTTTATTGTTGTATTTTTTTGGGGGCTGTTATTATAAAGAGTAAAACGTGTTGACGTTGCTCAACAACAATGTAATGAACAAATATAATTTATACACTAAATAACTTGTAAAAAATCTAAAGTTAAAGATTATTTACATGGTAATACATTTCTGATGTGACTTTAATGTTAATTGTTTCAGGAAATATAATAAAATAAATAAACAAACCAACAAGTAATTAATCAAAAATAAATTAATGTCATTAATTATCTTACTACTATGTAAAGTGTATATTTTATATTTATTTGTTTACTTATATTTTTAGAGGATGAGCAGCACTTGAGATCTTGTTAGGGCTGAAGAGGGTCCTTATTAACGCAGGCTGATGCTGCTGTGGACATAAACAGGAACGTCGGACATCTTTAGTGTAATAATAGGATTCGGAGCTAATTGATTGTGAGGCTCCTAATTTGTCGGCGTGAGTCTGTTGGCACAAGGATTAAATAATAACTTGAGTTTAGCTCCTGGGCTCAAACACGCCCCTCGTTCCCCTGGCCTGAAGCCAAAACAATCAGCAGCCCAACTGACTAGTCACAGGTCCAGAGGCACAGCCGGGCTTCCGGTGTCAGCCCAGTCCCGCCTAACCGGGCTGGATGGGTTCCCACTCAGGAGCGTTAGGCGTTGGTTCGGTCCTGCCCACCCTCCAAGTATTGCTGTCAGGGCGCACCTGATTTAAATGATCAGAGCCATTCTGGATTAAAAGGGTCAGCCCGGGTCACAGAACTAAATGGGGAATCTTGTCATCCAAGTTTAGTGTTTTTTCTTTGTCGTCAAAGTGGACAACCTGTCTAAACGGCTTAGCGTGAGCAGCCGTCTGTAATAAGTGAACAGAATTCAACTTAGAACAAATTAGCATCCCTGGCAGACGAGCTTTTATGCCACGCTGTCATCCATTAGAGACCCTCGGAGGGAGGTGTGCTAATGAAATATATTAGGCCGTGTAATTTAGAGCCACAGAGCTTGCCTCAAGTCGTGTTACGTGTCTAATGTTGGCAGGCTACCCCTGAATCCCCCCACAGACTTGCTGGTTTATCATGCACCAGGTCCGGTCGTGTCCTCTGGCTAGAAGAAGTCCAGGATTTTATTCCACAGGGACATTCCAACTTCAAACCCATACGCATCCCGACGGGATCCGTAGTACGTCGCACTGCAAAGCCCTGTCGCTATGAATGAATGTGTGTGTGGGTCGGTGCTAGAAAGCACCAGCGTTGTTGAAAGCCCTGTGGATCCGACTCCAGCCTCAACGCTGCACCTTTATGAGCGTTACCTCCACTGAGGCATGAGAAGCCTTGGTATTAAGGGGTACTTAATGTAAATAAAATGAGAATCACGGTGCACCATCAGCACTTCTACGAGCAGCTTCACTGACACCAAATTGTCCATGCAGTACTTTCTTCAAGAACAATTTAAAGCCTGTCCACAGTATTTCTATCAGCTGAACGACGGAGCAGTGAGTCCAAGTGTCTGTGACTGTTCAAACAATCCGAGACTCTGGGCCGCGGCCTGTCTAGTGCAGGTGCTTCTGTCCGCTGTGAGGGGAAGGCATCCAAGACCACTTTGGGAGCAGGTGGAGACCAAATTTAGAATCAAACGAGGATAAATTGGGGTTAAATGGAGACATGGTTTTAAAACGAACTTAAATTATAACCTCATAATTTAGTGCCATTCCCACCAGCTGCTCCTGAGGCTCCGTGATGGAGTTTGGCACGAGGCGTGTTTTTAGTTGTCCCGAGAGACCAAACATGGGACGCAGGACACCGATCAGGGACTGGAGACGTCTCTCAGCTAGCCTCCATTTGGCAGCTTGGAGAGGTTTGTCAATAGATCATAGAAAAAAACTCAGAGGATGAGCACTTCAGCATTACGTGAAACCTGTTCTGTCCTAACAGGTCAAACTAATGTCATCGTGGAGTTTATGCAAGTGCCTTTGACCGTCAGGGACTGTGTGTGTGTCGCGTTCTTTAGTGTGACCCAGAGCTGCTGTAAGCTAGCTAAGCTGTCTGGTGGTCGGTGTTCCTGGGTACGCCACCCTTTCATTTACACACTAAGGAACATGTCCAGGTTTTAAACACGGTTCTCATGCTTCCGTCCGTCTGAGGCCGTCTGACTCCTCAGGAGAGATCTTAACTGTCTGCTTATAGTAGGTTCACTGTTCTCTGAACCTAACGTTGGCACTGAGGGAGCTGCTCAGCCGTGGCGTGGGTGCAGGTGGAGTAAGTGCACATAGCTGTCAGTCATGTTATTTGAGGAGCCCCCTGTGCAGACGCAAAGGTCTTCTTCAAAACGTGTTGTGATCCACTCATTCATCGCCGTCAGCTAAGAGGGACCCCTTGTCTTTCACTTGTGGCCACCCCTCCCCTCCTCCCCTTGTGTCTTTAGCTCTTTGTAAGGAAATGTGTGGCAGTAAATGTGACTCTTCTTCCGCGCCTGCTGTGTTTGTGGAGGGAGTGTTGAAAAAGGCCTGTTGAGGAGTCCGTGCAGCCTGCGAGGGCTTCTCTCCTAGCGAAGAAGTGCGTGTTGTGAAAATAGTGCCTATTCATCCACGGGCTCTGTGTAGCAGCGTCCTCTGGTTGCAGTGGAGCCGCAGAGACATTTGGACAGAGACGGCCCTTGTGGCCGGACACTGGAGTCTTTGTTTTACTCAATGCTGAGAAGGGATGTTGTCCGATTTTGACACATCGCATCATCGTGGCACTAAGTAACCAGTCTGAGGAATGAGTAACTGTTGACCCTCAGCCTGGACAAGCCAGCGGCCTCTTAACTGCTAGAAAACAGATAAAACGCACCGTATCTCACAGCGATCCGTGCATTCCAACAAGAGAATTAATGAGAGGCTACAGCATCCCGTGGACACTGGCTCCATCCATCTCGGCTGTCAGGGAATTGGACAGAAGTTAGTTGGGGACTGATTGATGTTTGACCCCCCTAAGGGAAGGGCTGAGCCTCGTCTGACTGAACCTACTAACGTGTTTGGAAGCCGCTGGGCGGCCCGAGTGGCGCGGCCAGGCTCCAGGCTTGGAGAACAGCTTGGTTTAGCATTTCAAATTAAGTCAGGAAGCCAGGAGTTGGGAGGTCTTGATGTTTCTCTGATTGATGGGGTGTGGATTTAATACAGCTCCTCCAGAGCTTAATTATGCAAATGACAGGTGTGTGCCGAATCCACAGGAGACCCAAATGGACCCAAATCACTCAGGATTGAAATAAGTTGTTGATGGATGAGATCTCATCCTGTCAGTGCCTGTGTGTGCCGGATGTGAAGAGGGGCTTCCTTTTCCTGGCTGTTGTCTCAGCAGTCCAACCCACAGATGGAGGCTTCTGAGCTCTGGTTCCAGGACAACATCCGTGTCACACAATGGGATTCCTGTTGGGTGGACGCCAAAGACATTAGCTGGAGAAGCTAAACCACCCACCTCAGAACTGATGAGGAGACTTTAGTCCTTCATCATGTGAAACGCTCCCATCAGGCTGTGGTCCATCTAACTTTTTGCTTCGTCCGTAGCAGCGGGCAGAATGTACTGGTTTATGATTTGGTCTGAAAACACACTCCACTATAAAGGGTGGTCCTGTTCTAAAGATTTATTCTGATGTTTTTATTCTTGCTGTTCTGAAGGAGAGATCGTTACGCGTTTCTGGCATTAACTGATTGTGTTTTTGCTTCCTTTGGATTTTCATGATCCTGAAATCTGTTTGGAGTCTGCTAGAGGGCAGAAGATAAAGGCCGACTCAGCGTTTCTGTTTCAAACGTGTTTTAATGGAGTCAGGACTGAACGGCTGCCTGACTTGATTTACGATGGCCACATTTTATTTTTGATCAACACCGGTACTTTGGTGTGGCCCAGCTGACTGATGAAACACGTGATCAAACATACAGAACAAAGAACCTATGACGTACTGAGCAGACGTCTGAATTTCCTTTTTAGAGATTAATAAAGTATTTTTATCTATCTGCAGAGGTTTGTAAGTACTTTTAAATCAATGAGACTATGCTATGATATAGAGCTGCTCGATTATGGCAAAAACAATAATCACGATTGTGACTGAAATTGAGATCTCGATTATTTAGGACGATTTTTCAATTTATGTTGATTTTATTTGTTTTTATTCAGTCATAAAATTGCTCAGGGCACAATCAGGGCAAAAATAAACAAGAAACAAGATGATCACTAAAATAACTCCTGATTCCCAGTATAAAAAGACCAGTATACTTACAGCTCATATTCTATGACCCAAGGGCTATAGACCTTGGTTTAACTCATGTAAGTCTAACCAGTACAGACCCAAATACCAATATCTTGCAAATACTGACAGCAAGAATTATACAGTGGCATTTATAACAAATAAATTGATGTTCACAAAATGTTGCATAGCATTTATTGAGTCGTGTCAAGGTGCTGTAGGAGCGTGCACTAGCACCGTGTCCTCAGAGAGATTAGTTATTGTTTATCAGCGTGAGGAACTTATTTCTACCTTATTTATAAACTATTTATTTACAAGTCCATCAGTTAATGT
>SSNQ01034495.1:345647-350647 GCA_006942095.1 Nothobranchius kuhntae
GAGCGCAGGCGGAGTGTTTAGCTAACCTGCAGGAAATGTCGACGACAGTTATCCAGAAAGTAGCTAAGGGTTACCAGAGATGTTTCTGAGGTGTTCGCTAGGTACTTTTAAGTTAAAAAGTCAAGAAGGGGGTCTGAAAAGCTGCTAGATGTAGCGTCAAAGTTGCTAAGTTGGCAACATGGAGGAGCGCTTCATTTGCAACTCAGGGCAGCACAAGTGGGAGGAGCAAATAATCGGCTTGTTTTGTTTTTATAATCGTTCAAAACTCAGATCGTAATCGTGATTAAAATTCGATTAATTGAGCAGCCCTACTTTGATATGATATATTGTATTTACTATTAGACTAATATTAAACTGACTGAAAGTTGAGTTTTATGAAGTAATTTGTGAACTTTCTGACCGCTTTGACTGTATTTTGTGAGCCAACAAACAGTACTCCGCTGTACTCCGTTGTACTAAGAAGCATCTTTCTGCTCCCGCTCTGGAGAACATCTTGAAGTCTTGTCTCCTTTGCTCTGTTAGCTGACTGAAGAAGAACAAAACAAAATGTCTCGGTATGAATGAGAACAATGAGTGTTCAGATTCCTGAAGGACAGTAAGAGCATGGCGATGGGGGGGGGGGCAGATTCCTGTCTCGACTACATTAACGTGTTTCTGTGGAGTTCCTTTGCTCTAATTCATTCTCATTAGTAGACTAAACCACAGCTACTTCCTCGGAGGAAGAGGCAGCAGAATGTTGAAAATTGCGGTTTGGCAGTGGCTGATAAAGTATTTATTTATTTTAACCCCCCCCCCCCTAAATACACAGTCGTGGCTGAGGACTAGAAGCACTGAGGGGATATGCAGGTTTGAGTTGGTGCCAGCGGTGCTTTCTCTGGAATCCGCTCTGCTGTCCTGTCAACGTATTAAATTAAACACAAATGTCTCGTTTTGCACAGAGAGGCGTTCACTCTGATTGGCCATGTGGTGAAAGTAAAACGAGCAGAAATCTAACATGAATCCGTGGATCCAAACCACACAGTCGGAATGTTTGGTCAGATCCAGGATCCACTGTGCCTTTATGACTAAGCACCTTCACATACTCGCATAGACTTGCATAGAATCACATAAATTCACATAGCCTAACATAGAATCATATAGGCTCAAATAGAATAACATAGACTCACATAGAATTACATAGACTCACATAGATTCACATATAATCACATAGAATAACATAGACTCACATAGAATCACATACAATTACATAGAATAACAGACTCACATAGAATCACGTATAATAACATAGACTCACATGCCTCATGATCATGGTCATGGTTTCGATTCCTGCTCCCGCCACAGGCATTCTGCTGTTGTGTCCTTGGGCAAGAGAATTCACCCAACTGGCCTGTGTTGGTGGTGGTCAGAGGGGCCGACGGCACCAAATGGCAGCCTCGCCTCTGTCAGACCTCCCCAGGGCGGCTGTGGCTACAAAGTAGCCAAGCCTACAGTGTGTGAATGTGAGGGATGAAAGCGTCTAAGTGTCCTAAAAAGCGCTATATAAGTTTGATGTATTATTATTATTATAGAATCACATAGAATAACATAGACTCACACAGAATCACACAGAATATCATAGACTTACATAGAATCACATAGAATAACAGACTCACTTAGAATATCAGTCTTAAATAGAATCACATATAATTACATACAACAACATAGACTCACATAGAATCACGTAGAATATCATAGATTCACATATAATCACATTCAATAACATAGACTCACATAGAATCACATATAACTACATAGAATAACATAGGTTCACATATTATCACATAGAATAACACTGACTCACATATAATCACATAGACTCACAAAGAATCACATAGAATAGCTTTGGACAAAAGCGTCTGCTAAATACATAAACATAAACATTATAATCATGTAGAATAGCATAGATTCACATATAATCACATTGAATAAAATAGACTCACATAGAACCACAGATAATTACATAGAATAACATAGACCCATGTAGAATAATGTAGAATAGCACCAATCCACATAGAATCAAATAGAATAACATAGACTCACATATAATCACATAGAATTACATAGGCTCACATATTATCACATAGAATAACATAGACTCACATATAATCACATAGAATTACGTAGACTCACGTAGAATCACATAGAACTACATAGACTCACATGGAATCACATAGAATAACATAGATTCACATAAAAGCACATAGAATAACAGATTCACATAGATTCACATAGAATCACATAGACTCACATAAAATGTTTTAATTATGTTTCAGTTCTGTTGAAAAAACTTCTTACATTCAACAAAAACTGACCAGTTTATCTAAATAAATTGTTTCAATTCAACAGAAAAACAGAACTTAAAAATCTAGAAATCCGTTAGTCAGAAATATTTTATTCACTGAAGTTTTCCATGATTACATGAATAAATAGTAATTTAAAATAATAACTTCAAATTCAAATAAAAAGACTTTTGGATGAGATAAATAATAAGTAAATCTTTTTGTAATAATTGTTTAATTTGACTCACTGATGGCGATGAAGATGATGAAGTTGTTTTGATGAAGATGTAAACCTATTTTTATTCATCTTGTTTGGGCCGTTGCATTTCTGTCATTCCAGTCAATGACGACTTTAATGAGCATCAGGAGTTTAAAAACATGCAGATTAAGAAAACATTTTATTTGTGCGTTTCATTCCTTGATTTTCCACCTTTTCCATGTTTATTGTTCAATTGTGTTGCTCTGTTTTCCACACCATGGACATCTTCCCTGAATGAGTCCAGATTTCATCAGACTCACGTGGTTCTGGCGCTCGCAGACAGTCGGAGTGAGCAGCGTGAGTGGTTCTCTCTCATCGTGTCAGAGGCACTTCCACAATGATTACAAAAAACAAGCTACTTGATTAAAGGCGAAAGCCACAGATTTGGATTTCTGACCCAGTGTGCTCCCCTCTCCAGCAGATTACAAACATTTCCTGGGTGAACACTCTTCCTTTGCCGTTTTCTCCCCTGAGACCGCGGCGTCTTTATGCTAATTGGTCACGGCTATTTCCATTTTAGCCCAAAGAAAGGTGACGGCTTATCAACGCTGAGGTTTTGGAATGCGACCTGCCAGTCCAAATTTGCGCCTGTGTGCTGCGCGCATGAATGGAGAGAATCTGAGTAAACATTCCTCACCCTCTCACAAACAAAGCCATATGGCTGACGTGGCTTTGTGCGAGCATGAAAGAGAGACCTCTGTGACTTTATGTCACATAGCGTTATTCCCGAGGAGATGTGGAGGCCGGCGCTTGGCTGCGTATGGGCTCGGTGAATATTACCTTCACTCACACATGGCTGCAGACGGCTGCAGGGGCACAATGGAGGCCTGCCGGTTGTGTTTAGTAACATGAGCACCAGGCTGACAGGACAGTGTCAGGAAGAAGATGGATGATCGCAGCAGTTGACCCCTGATCGCCAGAGGAGTCACCTCCACCAGCCCCTCTCCCTGCATGACAAAAGAGCCCCCCCCCACACACACCCCGTGCAGTGGCTCTCATCTCTACTTGCACTAACAGGTTTAGACATCTCCATCGATCCCTGCCTTCAATCCTTTTGCCGTTCTAAGCTTTTACCCTTTTTAGCTATCCAAACGGTGGCACAGATGTCTTTTTTGTAATTGCCTGCCTGCATGAGAGGGATGTGATCAGACAGGCGAACTCCATGTCAGAAGACAATGGCTTTGGTGTTCTGTTTGGTGCCCCCGTGGCACGAAGGTGAAAGTGATATGTGACGGGGCCCGGGGTCCCGCATCAGGGAGGGCCGTGGTCCTCTGGGAGGCCGCAGACCCCCGCTTCTGTGCTTCAATCTTCCTCTAAGAGGAAAGTCAATAACTTATTACATAGCTGCAGTTTTCTTCCGTACGTCTGTTCAGAGGAGAGGGAAGCTAACTTAAGCCTGCAGCTCCACGCTTCACAGGGACACGTTTTACTCACAGCCCTCGTGTCCAAACGAGTTTTTTAATACAAATAGAAGCATGTGATGGGTAAAGGTGTTAGCTGTGACTCAGACGTGATGCGTGTGTGTGGTTTCACGCCAATCCAAACCGTTTGAAATACTGGGATTAGCAGCTGAAATGTCAGCATAATTCCTACAGATTATCAGGTTTCTGTCAAATGACCAGTGGGGTTTTCAACTTGAACTAAAGGTGCGGTTGTAACGCTTGGACAGTGACTCTGCTGCACGTGAGGCGCTGCGTTACCTTGGTGAGGAGAGGACTATGGTCAGGGCGGGGTCGGCTCATAAAGTCAGCCCGGCCATTTGGAGCTGACACCGGCCCGCCAGTTTTTACACACCAGCTCTCTAACTCTCTAACTCCATATCCATCATGTTTTGGTTGTTTCCTTGCTCCAGCACATGTGGAACAACACATCGACTGGCCCAGAAAAGCCGCTGATACCTAGCTGCTTGTTTTAAGCAACAGAAACAGTAAAGTGGAAAATAAAATTAGTCAGAAAATGAAGTTTCTATGTCAGCGCTTCAGATCAGTTACACTGAGTACGTCTACATGCAGCCAACATCCGGGTTATGATCGGGTTAAGGTCGGTGTTCGGGTTTCTGAGTTGATCAGAATAACCCGTTTACAAGCATAAATAGAAAGAGTTACCCTAACTTGCATAACCCGGTTTAAATGCGGACGTTGGGGTAGCGTCAGGACGTATGGACTACGTCCAGACGCAATATGCGTCATTTCCGGTTTTTCTTGTTCCGGTATCCGTGAAAACAACAACATGTTTCCCAGTTCGGAAGAGATAGCGACCGCGTTTGTTTGCGCTAGTTTCCTCGTCACTCCAAAAGTGTGGTGCTGTGCCGCGACTCGCCATGTTGCTCCCAACTTGTTGTTTACTTCCGGTGTTCTGGCGCATACAAGACGTCTCGCTACTCAAAAGACCAAGATTCCTTGCGAACAGAGCATGCGCAGAAC
>SSNQ01034495.1:353147-358310 GCA_006942095.1 Nothobranchius kuhntae
GTGTATAGATGAAGTATGTGCGACCATATGGGCACTTTAATGTATACATGTATGAATAGGTATATGTGCAAAAATCCTTTTACTTTTGAATTATTATTACTATTAATTTTTTCTTTCTTCTTTACAAATTGAACTCGTCAGCTAACCAGTCGAGTAATGGCTTTAGGCTAATTTATAATTATTGTTGTTTCAGTGTAAAAATGTTCATTTTAGTTAAAAAGGGGCAGATAACATAAGTTTTATTCTTTCTGTTGCCTTTTCATTTTCTTGGTTTGAGAAACCTCGTTTTATTTGTTAGTTTTTTTCTGTTTCGGTAATAAATGAAATAAATAATTAAATAAACGTTCAGAAGAAATCAGAATCATCTCGTGATGTCTCTGGAGAGAGGAGGTGACACTGACGGTGCAGCTAAAGAAGAAGCTCCTCCACGTGAACGTAGACAGGGTGACGGAAGACGGAAGACTCTGATCCTGATGTACGTGAAGTATGGGTGGATGATGCTTCAACTCTAGGATGAAGGAGCTTCTTGGATTATTTGCATGTTGAGAGTTTCCACATTCCAGTGTAAATGATATCACATGAAGTTGGTTTGAGAAAAGTGCAGCTGACCCGGCAGCAGCTGGGAGCTGATTCTGTTCCAGCTCGGGGGGGTGGGGGGCTGGTTTGGGTCAGAAGGGTTGGTCGGCATGGGCACAATCCAGACCTAATGCTCAGCTGCTGACTGGGGACAGTTTTAGTTGAGACCTGGACCGGGCTGCCGGGTGCTTTGGTGCTTCAGACCTTCAGCCCATGTTCTTTAATTCCCAGAATCCTCTCTGTGTCTTTTAGCGCCGCTTCCTCTCAGAGCGGACCATCTCATCCATTAGAGGTATCTGCCTGGCTGGACTTAAGTGCCCGCTCTCCTGTTTTCATGCAAGTTAAACGAACTAAACAAAAGACGATTAGGCAGGGACGTTTTCCATGTCACCGAGAAGCCATTTCAAAAAGCTCGCTCAGCACGACAGCCCGGAGGAGCTACCAGCTCTCAGAAGGGCTGCGTGCAGATTCATGACACAGCTCAGGCAGCCGAGAGGCCATAATTTTACTGATGTAATGCATTTAATCTGAGAATGCTCTTTATTTCCACCTCCAGATCCGGGCTGTAAATAAGCAGCAGGGCAGAAAGGGAAGGCAGGTGATTGAATTTGTTGTTTATTTGTACCGATGTCAGCAGTGACTAATGTAGTTTTGCTTTGTGCAAATACATTTTCTCTTCCTTTATATTTTATTTCTCTCCACAGCTGTTATATGTACAGCTGGTTTTTTTAAGCCTTCCATTTATTCCTGAAGTAAAAAACAATCCTTCAGTCTTTTTCTAAAGTAGTTACTTCCTGCTGGAAGTTACTGAGTGTCGCCAGCCACGCTCAGGTAGCCGAAATGAGACGTCCTAAAGGAACGTGCATATCAACACATTGTTGCTTCAATGAGTCAGGGGAAAGAGTGAAACTAACTCAGAGATTTGAAACCTGGAGCTCAGGACATGTTCTCATGAAGCCTGCCCTCAGAGCGGGTGGTTCGACTCCCTGGTCCATAAACCGCAGTTATTGTTACGGCCATCGACATATAAATATTGGACAATGGGTTTCCATAGACTCCAATAGCATACTTTTGAGGCTAAATGGGAGGTGGCCACCACCGCCATTTTGACCGTGTCACAGGTTCCGTCAAGCCCAGATAATTCCACAAAAGGGAAGAGAGGTGGAGCTGAGGGTGGGGCTGTAAGGCACCCGGTCGAACTAGCTACAAGCTAACCTGAAGCTAACCCAAAGCTAACGCAGAGGTGGGAGCTAAGCTAACATAGGTAGCAACCTAGCTACAACCGGAGTTAACTGTGCACAACGCCAGAGCTTCTGAGTCAGAGGTACGCCGGGCTGACCGCTGGGTAAAACCGGGTGAAACACAGAGGTCTCCGAGAGCTCCACAAGCCGGCAGCCGCACAGCAGACAAGCGCCGCTGCGATCTGAGATGCGCCGAGCTGCCGCTGGGGAGAACCGGGTGGAAAACATTGGTCTCCCGAGAGCTCCACAAGCCGATAGTGGGAACCCAGCTCCACCAACATGTTATATTTCAACCCATTTTCTAAAGTGCAGCATTATGTTAAATGCACTGGGTTTTACCCTATTACATTTAAATTTCATGGTTAAACAGTACATGTTAAAATCTAAGCTCAGCTCGGCAGTGACCTAAAATACATAAATATAATTTTACTTACCGAAAAAAATGAAGTGGAGACTCCTTGGACGCTCTATTAGTGCAATTAATGCCACAGCAAGTCATTTTGTCCAACAATTGCACAAATAATATCCAGAAAGAACGCACAAACGCTACAACTAATGGTCTAAGTTGAGAGACTGAAAATGGAGGAACAGTCTCCAGGCCAGACCGAGGCTCTACTGAGGCCTTTCCCCGGAGCTAGCTCTGTGGTCACGTGGGTCTGATGCTCATTAATTATACAGAATTTTAGGCTTTTAATACACTTAAACAGAAGAGTGAGAAAAACATTCACCCCCTCAGAGTTGTCATGAGTGTAAACTAGATCATTTAAACCAAAAACATGTTCTGGTACCAGGCTGTAAACATGTTTATTTCTGCTGTGAAATTGGTATTTTTAACATGGGAGTCAATGAGGATTTGCTCGCTTCTGACACCAGCCCCTAGTGGATGAGGGTGGAACTGCAATTCCTTTCATTTCCGGGTTTGCTTCAATTTTTCACCCGAATTGTGGGGGCTTGGTTACGGCTGGTGCGGCACTCGCGTATCTTACTAGCCTGGCCTGCCAGACTCGTCCTCTGTCAGCACAGAGAGCTAGTCTGGTACCTCACAGACAGAGAGGCTCACGAGGGGCGGGACTAGCCAGCTCAAAAATAACCAATCAGAAAAAAAGGTTGAAATGCCCACTGTACCACGCGACGGTGAAGTTTTTTTGCTGTAGTCAAAAATGGTGTCTGGCGATGGCGCAAACATCTTTTTTTAGAAGAAAGGCTTTTAGCGCTTTTATTTGTTGTTGTTTTAAAGACATTCATGTCATTTAGAACAGAGGAAAGAGCCGCAGCGAACTCCGCTTCAGTCGCCATGTTTATGACAAACTCAAGGTTGTGGTGCGTGAGGCGTACGCTGCTCAGCGCTGATTGGTTCGGTTAGAATTCTCAGGAGGTGGGGTTATTTGAATGGGAGCGTTGGAGCTTGGGGCTGACTGGTCAGGCTAATAACTAACATAATCAGTAACTCTGGTGAATCTCCAGACTGACGGGTCACCAGCTCCACATGAACGCCAGTCTTTACCACAGTATGATTCCAGTTATTACCTTGGATCTGTCATACTGGTCTTCTCTGTATAAGTCCAAATGGTCACATTTCTATGGAGCATTAGCTTGACTCGCACTATATCTCTATTGGAGTCTGGCTTTCATCTTTGCTGTTTCCAAGCAGGCACTTCCTTCGGGTTTCCCTGCTTAGAGGGCAAAGCTGTGTGCCCTCCAACGCAGTGTAAGGGAATGCTAATCTTCTCATTGTTTCTCATGGTAGGCTACTTATCTCCAGCTAAGCACAGGTACCTCGAATGAATGGCCCGGTTGTGTGGATGTGTGGAGCATGGCAGCAGTCAGACAGAGCCATTCCAAGTATGTGTGGGGTTGGGGAGAGGATTCAGCGTAACGCCACATCAGTCTTAAACCGTTTAATAGACGTTCCAGTGCCTCATTTTAATTATGCCTCTGGCTTTATTGTTGCCATGTCCTTGCATCCCTCCTCCTTCCAAGGCTTAGCTCCCAGGGGAGGTGTCACTGTTCAGAATGAGCTGGTTGGGAAGGAGTTGGACCTTGAAACTCTATCTTTGTTTCATAAACAGTTTTTCAGTAAAGACTCTTCTTTCTTTTCTGGGTCTGGTATTTGTTCTGAGGCAGGCAGGCGCCTTGACTCACATGTATTAAACACGCCAGCTCCAGGGATGGAAGGATGGATGGATGAATGGGTGGATGGATGAATGGGTGGATGGATGAATGGGTGGATGGATGGATGGATGGATGGATGGATGGATGGGTGGATGGGTGGATGAATGGATGGATGAATGGGTGGATGGATTGGTGGATGGATGGATGGGTGAATGGGTGAGTGGATGGATGGATGAATGGGTGTATGGATGGATGGATGGATGGATGGATGGGTGGATGGATGGATGGATAGATGGGTTGATGGATGAATGGGTGGGTGGATGGATGAATGGGTGGATGGATGGATACCATACCATACCATACCATTTTATTTATAAAGCGCATTCAACATGGCATTACAACCAGACAAGGCGCTGTACATTAAAAGATTACAGTTAATTGACACGTTCAGAATGACATTTAAAGCATAGTTTATAAGAAAAATGAAAAACAAGAAAATACTAGAACTAACAGTCGTAAAACACTAAAAACACAAAAGGAATGTGAAACAACAGATAAAAACATATGAAAGAACCACAGTAATACAGATGTTAATTATAGTGCATTCTATTGTAGAAAGAATGCAGATGTCGAAAGTGGTCCATGACTATGTATTATATGCAAGGTTGAAGTAGTGAGTTTTCATGCGAGATTTAAAAATGCTAATTGTTGGTGCTTGCCTCACTAGTAGTGGTAATGCATTCCACAGCTTGGGAGCACAGACAGAGAAAGCCCTTTCTCCACGGCTTTTCAGACGTGCGTTTGGAAGAGCTAGGAGGAGCTTATCTTCAGACCTGAGAGCACGAGGCGGATTGTAGTAATGGACGAGTTGACACAGATATGGAGGAGCTTGACTGTTCAGGGATTTATAAGTGAGAAGCATGATTTTGAAATTGATCCTGAGATGAACGGGCAACCAGTGGAGAGATTTTAGAATTGGTGTAATGTGCTGTCTTCTGTCAACTCCAGTCAGGAACCTAGCTGCTGAATTCTGGACTAGCTGAAGTCTAGATTGAGCTGCTTTACTGATGCCGTATAAGCAGGAGTTGGAGTAATCCAGCCGTGAAGTGATGAAAGTGTGGACTACTGATTTGAGAAGACGGACACTCAGGATGTGCTTAAGTTTAGAGATACGCCTGAGGTGGTAAAAACATGATTTAACTGTGTTATTGACCTGAGCATCCATCTTCAGAGC
>SSNQ01034495.1:358320-369357 GCA_006942095.1 Nothobranchius kuhntae
ATGAATGGATGGATGGATGGATGGATGGATGGATGGATGGGTGGATGAATGAATGGATGAATGGGTGGATGGATGGATGGATGGATGGGTGGATGAATGGATAATGGGTGGATGGTTGGATAGGTGGATGGATGGGTGGATGGGTGGATGGATACATGGATGGATGGATGAATGGGTGGATGGGTGAATGGATGAATGGGTGGATTCTAAAGAACAAAAATTGAAAAGTGAACTGACCTTTTATTAGCTTTTCATTCATCCAATAAAGTAAGTCTATCATATTTAGATGAACGGTTGGAGTTTAGATCCAGAAGGACCTCCTCGGTGTGCAGACTTGTGTTGGTGACGATTCGAGAATCAGAGGGCCGTATGTCCTTCACTAGTCCCTGTCCCAAACCCCTCTCCGTTTAGTTTCTGTGGTCAGAACTGCGACTAGGGCCTGATTTTCACAGCAAGACAATTATGTTGATTTTTGACCCGATCTTCCCCTTCAACAGTCTTAAGGACCCCCTGATTACCGTATCAGACATTTCGGCTATGTGTTGTGTGTTGAGAGTGCTCTGATCTGCTCAGAGGCACGTTGGAATCACAAATCAAAGCTATTCAACATGTCCGATTGTCCTGGTCTGATATTGAGGTTGAACAAGCATGCTGCCCAAATGTGGCGTGTAGCCAGAAAGTGAGGTGTTGGGAGTGTGTTGCACCGAGGAACAGGAATCTCAATCCTCCTCCTCTTCTGTCATATTTGAGAGGTTTTGCATGCACTTCCATCTAATATGGGAACGCTCACATGTAGAATCAACAGGACCAAGCTGGCATATCTAGGAGGTTTTATCACCATGCGGAGGGTAGGGCTGTCGCGGTTGAGGAATTCCCCCTGCGGTGATTCAGGGTGGCTTAATATTGCGGTGTGCGATATTATTGCAGCCCTTTTTTATTGCAGTACTATCTAAACATAATGTTTACACATTTAAAAAAGGTTAAAAATTGCCGTGCCTTCTTTAATAACACTTTACTGAATGCAGATCAAAGGGCAGTAACAACACAGATCGCAGTAACGCTTGTTTCTCAGACAGTCGGAGTCCGACTGAACTTAAAAACAACAAAATTCAGGAGAAGGTTAAACTTTTAAATGCAAATTTGGCTGCAGCATCTAACAAATAAGAAACAAGTCCCCATTTTGTTTAGTTGTTTAAAATCAAGCATAAAAAATTACATGTACCGGGCGCGCGCGCGCCGGGGGGCGGGCGCACTATCATTTCACTTTCACTTTCACACACACGAATGACGGTGATTTATAGCTCGGTCACGTCCTTGTTACCCACAAGGAAAACCAGCATGTTAACCATATACGGTTTGAGAGAGGATCTGAGAGGGGTGGCAACATTTCCAGCAACACTGAAAACCCTCTCGGATGGTGCGCTCGTTGCACTAACGCACACGTACTTGCGTGCGACTCTGGCGAGCAAAGGGAATCTCTCCCGGTTGTTGCTCCACCGTGTCACGGGGGTTTCTTTAGGGTGGGTGCATTCCTCCTGCAGGTAGCGAGTGAGCTCCAGCTCGGCTCAAACTCTCTTCGGGACGGCTGCAGAAGCAGTGCTTGTCCGGGACTTCAGCAGGTCTCCGAGCATTTATTTATTTATTTGCCGCTGGTGGCAGCTCTGTCTCGGCCAAGGACTCTGGCTGCGCAGCAGCTGACGTACTGAAAACCAAAGTGCTCCCAAAGGAGCGAAGTAACGTTTCGTTTTGATACCAGTGCAGCCATCCTTCTCAACATGCATCATTGAGTTGAACCAAGTTCAGTAATCGCGGTGGCGCATGATGCAGCGCGGTGGGCTTCTTCATATCGCGATATTTCATTTTTGCGGTTACCGCGACAGCCCTANGCGTGTTTAAAGGCAGAAGGAACTTCAGCCAATGTCAAGCTACTATTTAAGATGTCTAGCACATTATGGCTAATGAAAGGAAAAACCTCTTTCAGGAGACGAGGTGGGATAACATCTTCTGGGGAGCCAGACGGTTTCATGGCAGCAACAGTTTTTTCTAGATAGGGCAGAGAGATGGGCTGAAAGCTTTGAAGTTGCACATGAGGGGGAATGACTGAATCAGGAACATGGTTGGTTTGGTGAATCTGAGCTCTGATTACACTAATCTTATTTAAGAAAAACTGCAGGATTTGGTTACACAAGTCAGCAGACGCAGAGGAAAATAGTTTTGTAACTGGTGAAAGCACTGCATTCATAGTTTTATATAACACACCTTGATTATTAGAATTAGCCGTTACGATGCTTGCAAAAAATCGATTTCTTGCGCCTCTGACTGCTTTTTGGTACTGAGACCACGCCTCTCTCATGGATTCAAAGGATACAGTAAGCCTGTCTTTTATCCATTTACGTTCCAGGGTGGATGGATGGATAGTTGGATGGATGGATGGATGAATGGGTGGATGGATGGATGGATGGATAGATGGGTTGATGGATGAATGGGTGGATGGATGGGTGAATGGGTGAGTGGATGGATGGATGAATGGGTGGATGGTGGATGGGTGGATGGATGGATGGATGGATGGATGGATGGATGGATAGTTGGGTGGATGGATGGATGGATGGATGGGTGGATGGGTGGATGGGTGGATGGATGGATGGATGGATGGATGGGTGGGTGGGTGGATGGTTGGATGGGTGGATGGATGGATGGATGGGTGGATGGGTGAATGAATGAATGGATGAATGGGTGGATGGATAGATGGATGGATGGATGGATGGATGGATGGGTGGATGAATGGATAATGGGTGGATGGTTGGATAGGTGGGTGGATGGGTGGATGGGTGGATGGGTGAATGAATGAATGGATGAATGGGTGGATTGTAAAGAACAAAAATTGAAAAGTGAACTGACCTGTTATTAGCTTTTCATTCATCCAATAAAGTAAGTCTATCATATTTATTTGGTTCATTTAGATGAACGGTTGGAGTTTAGATCCAGAAGGACCTCCTCGGTGTGCAGACTTGTGTTGGTGACGATTCGAGAATCAGAGGGCCGTATGTCCTTCACTAGTCCCTGTCCCAAACCCCTCTCCGTTTAGTTTCTGTGGACAGAACTGCGACTAGGGCCTGATTTTCACAGCAAGACAGTTATGTTGATTTTTGACCCGATCTTCCCCTTCAACAGTCTTAAGGACCCCCTGATTACCGTATCAGACATTTCGGCTATGTGTTGTGTGTTGAGAGTGCTCTGATCTGCTCAGAGGCACGTTGGAATCACAAATCAAAGCTATTCAACATGTCCGATTGTCCTGGTCTGATATTGAGGTTGAACAAGCATGCTGCCCAAATGTGGCGTGTAGCCAGAAAGTGAGGTGTTGGGAGTGTGTTGCACCGAGGAACAGGAATCTCAATCCTCCTCCTCTTCTGTCATATTTGAGAGGTTTTGCATGCACTTCCATCTAATATGGGAACGCTCACATGTAGAATCAACAGGGCCAAACTGGCATATCTAGGAGGTTTTATCACCATGCGGAGGGTCTCTTATGGTTCTGTGTGCGCCGGGCCTCCGTTGCAAATGACCTGAGAGCAAACTGAGATGTTTTTGTGACCAAAGTAACGAGAACATTCTCAGTTTGTTTGCAGGAATGTGGCCTACCTGGCCACAAATCCGAAATACGCAAAAGCACCAGCGAAGCACACGGCTGTGGTCCAGTCGTTTTAAGTCGGCGTCTGACTGAGCAGCTCATAAGATGAAGATTTTACGAAGAAACAAAAACCACAGCTAACTAGTGAGGCTCTTTAGGCGTCACACGTCGACGTTGGTCTGAACAACATGCTACGTCTGATGGTGTCACCGGTCTGTAGAGGTTCCCACTAGTTTATGCAGAAGTTCAACGAATCTCTGGAATGTTGCCTTTGCTTTACTCCCGACGTTAGCTCCTGTAAAAGTCCACGCTGCCCTCAGGCACCGATGAGTTGAGTCTTCCTAGGTGTTGCTAGTGGTGTTGCTGGAGTTTTTCACAGGTCCGGTGGTCTGCGTAGCTCTGAATCACTCACAAGATGTACAGCTTCTTACATGGGAGGGGGAAAGACCACAGGGTCCAGTCCATAAAAGAGAAGCAGCCATAGCTCAGTGTGCATAAAAGGCCAGTAAACAGTCTGATGGATGTCCACACTGAGACCTACAGTTTATTGAGGCAAAGAACATAAGTCACATTTAATCAGACCAAAGCACGCAGGCCCTGGGCCACACTAATGCATAAGAAATAAGCTCTGTGTGAGCTATTGACATCCCTCTGTACACTCGTAACACACGGTCATGGTCCTAATTGTGCTCCTTGAAAGTGAAACTGAAAAACATAAAGTAGGAGTTGGGCTCTTAAACGGCATTTCATGCTTGTCAGAGCATCCAGCTCGACGTGGGGCGTTCCCAGCCGTCTGACAGAGTGTTTATGATGGTATTAACGTCCAATAGCACAGCGGTAGAAGCAATCAGCTGAGTTTAAAGGAGGAATGGGCTTTTCTTCTCACGTAGTTAATGATTTAATTTGGTTTTACACCAGCTTATCTGTCACAGCTGCTTGTGTTTGGACAGCAGAGGAACCTGCCAACGGGTGAAACACGGACCTGACCCCTCACCTTCCACACTCACACAGGAGTGAGTCCGGTAGTCCTGGAGCCGCTCTGGATGCATCTGACTATTCAGGACCAGGGCTGATGAGGCCTAGCCGGAGTGAATTCCTGGTTTGTTAAAGGGTATTCCAGACTCAGCTGGCATTCAGCCCAAAGGCTCTGATTGTATCCCACTTCCTGTGGTGCTTGAGCCGTGTTCACTTGTTTCTATGGGTGTGTCAGCAGTGGGAACCTCTGATCTCCACACGGGTGCATTTTGGAGAAGTTAAACAGACCCTTCACGTCCTGATAAGCGCTCCAGCATGATGGAAGTCAGCAGGAGTTAGGGTGTGCTCTCTCTGCTCTCTGGGCGTTGAGAGAAAACCAGACTGGGATCGCCTAAAAACCTCGACGACCGTCAGATCACCAGTTCAGTCGTGTAACGTCCAGCTTCCTGTGAGCCGGTTAAACTACAGGAAGTCCGTTCCAAAGGGGGTGGGGCTCTCACCTGTCATGTCACTGGTCCTGGTGAAAGCTTACATCTTGTTGATGTTTTCTGAACTCTGTGGTGTGTGACACACACACACACTTTAATGTTGATGTGAGAACCACACAGAGGCAAAGACAGCGAGGGGAAACCCAGCCCACAGCTGATAGGATGTACTTTATAGCAGGCTGAGTTCACAAATGATATTCATGAAGACCTTAGAGATCAGCTGTAGTAATCATTTAATGGAGAGCAGTGGTGTTTTTTCAAATAAGAAAATAAACAGTTTTCTTTATCACGGGTGACCCGTTCCACCTGGCATTCATCAGCAGCCGGCCCGGCGTGTTGGTCCTGTCTGCGGCTCTCCTCCCTCTGCCTCCTTTATCACTCTAATGGGGTGCTATCTTCCTGGCTTCTCTCTCCGGGTCTCCACAGCTCTGCTCGCCTCCCTTCTGCATGCATTCTCTCCACATACGCCTGGGCGGATTTAACACATAATCAGGCCGGACGGGAGGGCGGCTGGAGGAGCAGGGGGAAGGCCTGGCTCTGACAACACTCATCATTCGAGGGCCGTGGAGGCGGAAGGGCCCACACTAGTCCTTCTCACTTTGCTTCAGTAGTCTCCCAAAAGAGGGGCTTTCCCACAGCCCCCAGCCAGCTCGCTGATGGGTTGCAGTAATATGGAGACAGATGAGGGGAGCTCAGCGTTCAGGCTGCCCCGCTCTGACCGCGTGGTCTGTGCTCAGCAGCAATAAGCTCTTTAACCTTGATCGGATGTTTGGGTGGTGAGCAAATTAAAAAAAAAGCTTCATTTCGAACTCCTTTGACAGGTGAGGGATTGTCTCAGGTTATTTTCTACCTCAGATAAAAGCAAACCCTTAAGATCTGAACCCTGAGTGTTTGCTGGTGACCCCGCCTCCCTGTGACCCTGAACAGAACTCGGCAGGTGTGGGAAACAGATGCTTTTGTCTGCAGACACCCAACGTCACGTGCTGCTCATATCAGTCGTGTGCAAACTGATCGATCGTCACGGCACGACCTGGAATGACCTGGTGTAAAGTCGGTATTTGTAGTTCAGTTAATTATATAAACCCACCTGGGTGAGACCCCCCTACCCCCCCACCCAGGCCAAAGAGATGAGAACACTGGTGCTACCTCTGCTCTGATTGGTTCAGTGCTCACCTGGATTACTAGCCTGGCAAGTCCTCCTATACATGTGAGGTCAGAGTCTAGCCACGACCCTAAAGATCAGAGGGCCACAGACTAATTCCTGGTGACTGGTTCTCTTCTGCTAGCGACCCAAACAACCATTCAGGCCATCATGTGTCGGTGAAAGCCCTGGTATCAGAGCCCAGAGAGAGGACGAGTCCCCGCTGCTCTCCAGCCTCCTTCCATCAGCCCGCGTGTCACGACTCTGCCAAAGTCAGAAAAACTGAATGCAATTCAGGAACGTTAAGACACTCAGCTGAGAGGACAAAGGAAATAAACCAGATCTTACAGAAATAGAAAACTCCATGTCCCCGTTCTTTTTCTGTGTGTGTGTGGAAGATAAGGAGACCCGGTCCTCCTCTCCGGGCTCTGATACAGTCGCTAGAGTGTTTGCTTATCTCTGTGTGACTCGTCTGAGGACCTGTCCCTTCTCAGGCTCTTTGTCCTCAGTCTGAGTAGAAGTGCTGACTTCTCCTCCCCCCCCTCCCCCATGTGACCACTGAGGGGAAATTACAGATGCTTTCCTTTAGCGTGCCGTGGAACTGGCTGGAATGTAAGACCTTGACTTTTCTTCTCTCTCTTTCTCTGCTAAACCTCAGCCCGCCCCAGAAGGACTGACTTGTGTCTCTAATAAGCCCGTTGCTGGTTCTGGTGCTGAACGTCTTCAACGGGCTCTTTGTAATCCGGCCCAGGCAGCCATCAGCTGTTATCGGAACGAGGAGAAGACCAGACTCCCATAAATAGACTCATCTCTGAGGAGTCGTGTGGAAAGACTTCATCCCCGCTCTCTCAGTGACACGGTGGACCGAGTCGTCCTGACAAGGTCGTTCCAGCTTGTGACGAGTCAGAGCTTTGATGTGATGTTTGAACGTGCGTGTGTGTTAAGGAGGTGATGTTTCCTCTGAGGAACGTGTTGCTGCAGGGACCGTCGTCACAAGAAACCCTTCCCGTTCTCCCATTTTGGCTCCTCGGGATGTGGAGCTCGGAGAGCGGGAGCCGGCTTGGTGCTGGGACAGGAATGCCGGGCTGGGATGGCTGTGTTTGTACTTGTCACTCAGTGAACAGCCCGTGGTGGGGAGAGCTGCAGAAACACTTAGTCGCCCGTGTCACACACACATTCGATTTTTGAGACCTCATTTGACGCCTTGTTGGCTCTGTAAACATTTTCTGGTTGCCAGATTCGGTCGGGCGTGCTGGTAAACAAACTCTGCCGCTGGAAAAACTATGATGAGTTTGACTCGTGAGCCTGCCAAGAACAGGGAAACGACGAGGAATGAAAGTAGACCTTATGAGTAGTGACGAGCAACGAGAGGGCCTTCAAAACGGGCATTACCGGGTTTTTAGGCACGGCAGGTCATAAAAACGATCGGTCTGCTTGAAAAGCTTCGAAACGTCCGAGCGTGGGGAACGTAGATCGGAGCGATGCTTTTCAGAGATGAACAGATACTTAATAATAAATACAAAACACAGCTGAACGGGTGCAAACCTGGATAATCTGAAGTGACGCTGTCCATGAAATATGTTTGATGACAGAGTTCCCGCAGCTGGACGGATCTCGTTCACCCGTCAGCCCGGTTCTGTTGTCACTGCATGCTCTCTTAGTGTGGCGATTGCTGTAAAGACTCTGACACAAGTCAGTGACTCGATGTGCTGGTGATGGTTCTCAGTCTTCCAGGTCATGTAATCCATGGAATATGGGAAACAGGAAAATGGGAGAGCTTCAGTTTGCAAGCTTGGCCCCAGTGGCGTGTCCAGGTCTTTTAAAATGGGGGGGCCCAGGCGAGGCACAACTTTGTGCATGGGTGGCACCAATGGTTATGTTTTTTTTTTCACCCCCAAGCCTTTTGTGGACAATGGAACGCCTATTTAAAGATAAATTAGTGTGGTGGCACCTGGGGTGGCCAATCAGATTCCAAGGGTCTCCTTACATGGGACACTTTCATCTAACTGGCACAAGAAACTGTAAAGGGACTTGTCTATAGTAGACAGAATGGAGGTGGGTGGACGTAGACACACACGACAGTTTAAGGGTACACCTTACTGTTGTTGGGGTAAACCAGGTCTTCAGCACCGTCTTAAGTCCAGGAGCTGCTGCACTCCTCTCAGGGTGAATGCTGGGGAGTGAAGCTAACATCCCTCTGCAGGCCAGACTCTGTAGCAGGAGAGCATGAAGCTAAACTAAGCAGCTGCACCTGAAGCTGGATGTTAACAGGATGAACACTATCAGCACTCCTCAGAAGGATTTGTGCCGATTCTAGCTCAGGTCTGTAGATCCTGTCTGCTGGTCGTGTGGGAGGCAGGCCGGGTTCTGCCTGGGTTGGTCTCCTCGGCACACGAGACACCCGTCAGAGGAGCTGTTCAGTAGGCGCTGTGGGTGATAGAGGTGGGACCGGGTTAGGGTTAGGGCTGTCTCCAGTTAGCGCCTAACAAAAGATAAAGAGAGATTATTTCTGCTCTGGAAACAGCTAAAAGATGATGGTGTCACACACGGCTGCACCAAAGTGATGGCGCTGGAGTCAGGAGATGCTCCAGGCCCTCCAGAGTCTGATTCTCTGCTCCTGCTGCCGGCTGAAGAAAACAAAAACCAGAATAGAGGTGAAGTGGTGAGAATCGCAGCTCCTTCACCGCGGTGACTCATGAAAAATGCATCTCAGTATAATCTGATAGTTTGTATGCAGAACTATTCTCAGCATCAGACTGGTTCCGTTTGGCCCGAACACGGCTTACCTAACCCGAACCCGCTCCAGAGGTGAGGGAGGAATGAAGGCGCGGCCCAGAGTGCTGAGTCATGCTTCTGCTGCTGACCACGAAGCTTCAGTTCAGTCTGGAAACGTTCATCCTTCCTGGGTCTGATCCGTCCTACGTGTGTGTGTGTGTGCGTGTGTGTGTGTGTGTGTGTGTGTGTGTGTGTGTGTGTGCATGCGTGCGTGCGTGCGTGTACTACATGAGTGTGTGTGTGTGTGTGTGTGTGTGTGTGTGTGTGTGTGTGTGTGTGTGTGTGTGTGTGTGTGTGTGTGTGTGTGTGTGTTTTGACCGGCAGCGGCACGTGGTTTGAAGGAGAGGCAAACAAATAAATCAGTTTGAGGTGGCTTTATTGCAACATGTTTTGTCACCAACACCAACACTCACTGCCTTTTATAACTAAGTGACTGATTGGAAGAAACCATGAAGAGGGGTAATCAAAGAAATAATAACTAAATAATATTTACAGAACTCAACCACCAAAATAATAAATGGTACCAAACATTTACATAAATACAAATCATACTAAATAAATCCAAGTTCAATCAAACAGAAACTAGGTTTCACATAACTCCTCCAAGAATCACACCTCCTTATTTAAGTGGTATGCTCCAGCAGCTTAAAAGCAGCACCTGGGACACAAACTTCCCTCTGCTGCCCCGCCCTGCTGAGGAGACAATACCAGCAAGGTGAGTGAAACTTTGGAGATCAACTTAAACACAAATTGACATTTAACAAACATTTCCACTTTACACAGGAAGGGTGGCCAGTCCCTCTGCTTCTAAAGAATCTGTTTTAAATGTCCAACAAAAAATAAATAACTTCAATAACAAAACATTTTGTCTGTAATTCAATCAGAAACATAACAAATCATAATGAATGGAACCCCTGGTCTCCATTACAGTGTGTACTATGTGTGTGTGTGTGTGTGTGTGTGAGTACTACATGAGTGTGGCCGCGCCGCCCTCTCCCTGATAGGACCGGCCCCCTGCTGACAGCAGCGGTCTGGTGGAGCACCTGTAGGTGCAGCTCAGTGGCTGTCGGGTCTTGTCCTCCCCACCAGGAGAGCTGCTGTGGGATTCCGGGACTTTCTCAGACAACCAGAACCTCCTGAAGACATTTAGTGATTTGTGACGAGAGCTGAGCTCATGAGCAACATGATCCTGTTTGAACTTGGCTGACAGAGCCCGAGACATCTGTTGAATCTCAGATTAGAGATGGTCATGACTTAAACATCCCAATCAGTATCAAAGTCCTGAGAAAACAGAAATAAACGTTTTCACACCAGAAATCCGGCTCCAGACACAATTCAGCTCAACAACAGAAGCAAGAAGCTGCTGGAGCTTTGCTAGCCGCTGGTCTGCTGCTGCCAGAGTGTGAAACAAGTTGGTTGGTTGTGTTACGATGCGACCCAAACATGAACACCTCCATTATTTCATGTATGATGTCAGCGTGAAGCTGTCCTGGAGGCAGCCAGCAGGAATGCTGGGTCTTTGATTCTTTCTGGAACAAGTCTAGACGGAGGTCAGAGCAGGAAAACATAAAACTATGGATTCATGAGTTCATGAAGACAATGACATGATTTGAATTGGTGTGACGGTTGTTGGTGATACCGAGCTGATTGTCTTGATCTGCTCTCCACAGCGTGCGGCCGTGGCTTCTACAAGTCGTCCTCTCAGGACCTTCAGTGCTCTCGCTGTCCGGCGCACAGTTTCAACGACCGCGAGGGCTCTTGGCGTTGTGACTGCGAGGATGGATACTACCGAGCCCTCTCCGACTCGCCATCTGTGGCCTGCACCAGTGAGTATGCTAAGCTGTCGCTGGGTTAAAGAAAGTAGCCGTGGCCCAGAGTGCTGCGGCCTCATGAAAGAGCCAGATGTGGTCCACGTTAGATCCTCTGCCTCCCAGTGTGTCATCGTAATTATGTTTGCTGCTCTGGGTGTCTGCTTTCTGTCTTACTTGGTTGCTAATGATGAGAGGAGCAAATTGCCATTTCCTGTC
>SSNQ01034495.1:375431-377931 GCA_006942095.1 Nothobranchius kuhntae
ACGATGTAGCCACAGCTGCCCTGGGGCGCACTGACAGAGACGAGGCTGCCGAGCACAGGTGCCACCGGTCCCTCCGACCACCACCAGCAGGCAAGGTGGGTTAAGTGTCTTGCCCAAGGACACAACAGCAGAATTCTCTGTCCGGAGCCGGGATCGAACCTGCAACCTTCTGATTACTGGCCAACCCGCTCCACCTGTTGAGCTACTGCCGCCCCAACATGTTATATTGAGCTTTTCTCGGCCCCTCTGACCCCCACCAACACAGGTAGGCTGGGTGAAGCGTCTTGCCCAAGGACACAACAGCAGAACCTGCTGGACGGGTCGACCTGCTCTGCCCCTAACGATAAGTAAGATGTGTGGCGTGCTCATCGATGACCTCTAAAGCAATCCCACACCACAGAACACGTAGCTGATCTTCAGAAGCTGCGCACTGATGCAGTTTAACGTTTATGAGACAGAAAATGCAGCAACAGCCTGAGGCGGGATGTAAGAGAGAGGACCAGTGGAGCCCTCCACCTGCCACCAGGCCCTGCACGTCTTCACCTCGTGTTTGCACGTGTGCACTAGACTATTACCCGCTCCTCCGCGGCCCCGCCGGCAGGCTCGCACAATAATAGAGCTGATTACAGAACTCCTGCTCCCAGGCAGAGCACGAGCTACGTGGTGGATGCAGGAAGTGAGCTGGAAATCAGTCCGGTTTAACGATCCGAGTTGGTTTTACGTCACATGAAGGAGCCGCGTGCAGGCAGGTCGGCAGCTTCAGGACTCAAACTAAACAAGGCCCAGAGGTCAGAGGTCACAGCGTCGTCAGCAGCTGAACAGAGGATGTCACGGTGACGTGGGAGAACTAGCACAGGTCTGTAATTAACAAAGAAAAGACCCGAGTGAGGCAGAAGGAACTACTGAGCGTACTCAGAGGCTTTAGGGCGCAATAAAAGAGTTTAGAAGTCGGTTTGAATAGTTAGACTCTGCAGGGTGCTTCTGTGTTTGATGAGCTTTAGGAGGACAGCGACTGAACAGATGAATGCGTTCAGATTTTACTGGTCGGGCAGACTCCTCGCCGCAGACCTCAGGCTGCTCGGGGGCTGGAGCCATGGTCCTGTTCGGAGGAGGCTTTAAAGCTGACTGATCTCTGCGCAGTCAGACTTCAGTTTGGTTGAACTTTGACCTCAGTGCTCTCTGACACACACATGTGCAGCCGTTAGCCACCAAACGGCTCCTCTCAACCAGCCTGAGCTCTCCACGTCATCACGACATCTCACGCTCTTTCTTTTTGAAGACACAGCAGTAAAGCAGGCTTGAGCGCGTCGTCTGGCCTGTGAACCGGCGCTGCACGGTGCCGGTGAGCTTTCACATGGCGGTGTCCTCTAAGCCGGTCTGATCGCTCCAACCCTGTAGGTTGTGAACCCGCTGGTGTGTGACGAGGCACAGCAGCTGAGCTCAAACCAGCGTTTGATGCAGCGTGATGACATCATAGGAGCAGACGCAGAAACCAGCCAGAGATGACATCTAGCTCGGTGGTCAGAGCCTCGTGTCACCGACAGAACAGATCACCTCAAACAGAAATGGTTTTTTATGTCCTCAAGGGTCCAACTAATGTCCTCCAGAAGAACAGTTCGTCCACAAGATTGATGTCCACAATCCAGGACAAGCTGCTGAAAAGTGTGTCTCTGAGCTTCAGACATTTGATCAACATCCTACCTGAAGGGTTACAGTCCCCCTAACCCTAACCAGATCTTCAGCTGTTGGCTTATTGGTCCAAAGTGCCGCCCCAGTCCACACCTGTGCAGCTCACCCTGCAGAGCGGTCTGCTGTTGACTGAGGCGCTAGACAGACATTGAACAACAGCAATCACCATCTTCTAACCGACCCTCCGCTCACCAGCAGCGTCTATGCTCATAGCTGTGTACCTTTGCTTGTCTTGAACCAAACCCCTCACCGATCCGACGCACCGGGGGCTCGACACGGGGTCCAGCGAACCTCTTTATTTGTTTTACTTGTTTTGAGCCACCAGACCAGGACCCAACTCAGGCTGAGCTCATCTGAGGCCAGCCAGTGACAACAAAGCACCAGTCTTAGTGTAGCGTGGAGGCAGCCATGCAGATCCAGCTCTTCTCCAGCCATCCTAATCGGATGTTAACGCTTCACTTTGACCCCCACCCCTCCCCCGTGCCCCCAATCAAGGGCGGTGCACACAAGCATTAGTAAGCGCGGTAGAAAGTTTCCAGTGGTGCCGGTGTCCTCTGGCTGTTCCCTCCTGGGTAATCACCCCGGCCGAGCGGCGCAGTAATTACTGAAGTTGCCTAATGCACACTTTCCATTATTCATTTTCATTAACTTTGGTGGTACACTTGATGACCCTTTACCATTCGATGTAAATACGTGTTTTTACCTCGCGTGAAGAGCTTTGCAGCTCTCCTCCTTTATGAGTTCTGCGTTTCTCACTCTCGGTTGGTCACACGTCCGGTACTGCCATGCGTCCGTTTCACGTCCGTGTCCG
>SSNQ01034495.1:387931-400431 GCA_006942095.1 Nothobranchius kuhntae
GTGTATTCATGTAAAATTGCTGTTATGCTGAAAATTGAGTTCCACACATCCTGGCTACCTCCGCTGCTTCCATAAATGTCCTGCAGAAGACAGGATCAGGTTTAGCAAGCCACACATTTATATACATATGTTTACATTTACATTATTCACACACACACACACACACACACACACACACACACGTGTGTGTGTGTGTGTGTAAATAATGTAAATGTTTATATATATTTATATGTATATATATATATATATATATAATTTAATTATTTTGTTTTTTCTAACCCTAACCCTGCATCTAGAAACTATTACTTTACTTTAATTATGAGTGATTTTGAGATGGGGTGACTGGATTCGTATCTCAGCCTACAGGTTAAGCTTGCTCTTGTTTTACTTCCTGACTCCCGAGTCCTAGCTTACGGTGAAAAGCAGCGTGAGCCGACAAAGGCTCTGTTGGCAGGATGTTGCTCTGCATCTGCCACAGATCAAATGCACAAAAGCACCGTTATGTTGGCATGACCTCTTTACCTTAAATGTCTTACTTTTACGTGGATGAACACGTTACCAACATGTTAGCGTGCCCACCCTTGGACTGTGAGATCGGGGCTCGATTCCCGGTCGGGTCTTTCCAAACACTCTAAAATTTGGACCCAACGCCTCCCTGCTTGACACTCAGTTTTAGGGGGCTGGATTGGGGGGGTTAGCCACCCAATAGTTCCTGAGTGCAGCCACTGCTGCAGCTCAACGCTCCCCTCCATGGGGACGGGTCAAATGTGATGAATTTCACCGGTGTATGATGATGACTGTGGGGCTTTAATCCACAACTTTTATTTATTTTTAAGCCCCTTTTTCAAAACAAGCTGTACTCATGTTACCTGGTTGCATAATAACAGGAGTAATGCGACCAGCACGCCATCATGGCGAGTGGATTCACCCCAGAGTGTTCACATGAGGTATCTGAACCATAACAAAGCCCATGGCACACTGCTGCTGACTAGAAGTGGGTGTTTGAATTGCACCAAAAGAAAAGAAAATGCACAAATGTTTGCATGTAAACTCTTCCCAAAATTTGATACACAGCTTTTGAATATCGATATAATAATGCAGAAAAAAAAATCACGATATATCGCCATATGGATATTTTCTAACATCCCTGCTGCTAAGTGTTCCCCTTCAGAGCAGCTGCTGTTGGAGGGATGCCCAGCTAGGACCGGACAATAGCCCCAGTTTTATAATATGTTTCCTAACACACAAGATGACCCGGTGACGTTGATATGGCTGTAAGAATACAACCGGTGAGTCTGCAGGCTTAGCCGGAGCGGCTCCTGCTAGCTAACTGTTGCTCCGTCTCACTCGTAAAGAATCTCTTGTCCACATGGTCAGTGGGGACATCTACGTCTTTATCAGCTGATCCTCTATTTAAGCTCGCCGCTCCACCCAGCTGCGGTCAGTGAAACGCCTCGTAAAGGTCCCACGTGGAGCTGGATTATGCTGGTTTGTCCCGGAGCTCTGTGGGAACTGGACCCTGATCAGTATGCAGCCCTGAGCTCTGTAGCCAACGACCTGTGATGTGTCCATTCTTCTGCTTCTATCACTTTCATTTTTCATTGTTTCTTGTAGAAGCAGAAAGCTGCTGAAGTGAGTCTGTTGCAGCGTATCGCTAACCGCTGTCAGACCAACACTGGCCACTAAATCAGACCAGACAGAACCAAAACAAGTAAAGTTTAAATCCAATTCCCTGCGAGACCTCTCAGGTTAAGAAATGATGATGGAGCGGTAGCGCCAAATGAAACTCCCAAGCTCTTGCTTTATTTTTCCTGCAGTAATAAAAAGTGCGGTGTTTCCTGACGTTTGGCTGTGAAATCCATCTCGTCTTTGGCCGTGTGGGCAGCTCTGCAGCTTCCTCTGTATTCTACGGCTGACCTTGGTGTCTGCCTCAGCTCACTTCCTTTCAGAGTCCAGTACCTGCGCCGCCTTTTTCTGTCTCTGAGTCTTATTATAACGGAGTGTCAGTGTTTGGCTTCAGGGCTTCTCAGAGGGGAGTGAGAGCACAGATCCAGTCCATGCACACACTCAGCTGTCACTCCGGTGCTCTGATGTCTAATTCTGGCTTCCTCTGTTTGTCCACCTCTGACAGGACCTCCCTCTGCACCACAGAACCTGGTCTACAACATCAACCAGACCACGGTTAACCTGGAGTGGAGCCTGCCGGCCGACACCGGCGGTCGTAACGATGTCACCTACAGGGTCATCTGCAGGCGCTGCAGCTGGGAACCTGAGGAATGTGTACCGTGTGGTCCAAATGTGGGCTATTCTCCTGCACAGTCGGGGTTGGTGGACACCTATGTGAGCATCGTGGACCTGCTCGCCCACGCCAACTACACCTTTGAGGTGGAAGCTGTCAATGGAGTGTCGGACCTGAGCCGCACGCAGAGGCTGTTTGCGTCGGTTAGCATTGCTACGGGCCAAGCAGGTAAGCGTTTCTGGAACCTGGTTTTAGTTCTCAGCAGCTCTCTTATTGGGGTCAGCAGGCTGGAGGCCATCTTTATTTTGTATTCTGTTCCTGCATACTCCGGGTCTGCTTGTCTTTTGTCCTTCTCATGACATCTAAAGAGGAACCAGTGGACTAAGATAAGATAAAGTGGTCTAAGGATGTAGAATCGTTAGCTAAACGGCTAACTGATGCCGTTAACTGGGATTTTCCACATTCAAAGATAGAGCACTCGGTACGGTTCCTAAAAAGGAAACGTCTTTTTGTCTCCTTCATGGGGGTGGGTGGGGGTGTCCAACTGCAGCTGTCACTAGCCTAGGGCCGGGGGACACTTGAGCATGTCTCCGGTCCATCGCAATCCTTAAAGGAACATTTCAACAATATCCAAGTGTTTCTATGTAAACATTATTCCAAATTATTTAACCTCCTGAACAGCCTCTGTTCAGAGAAATAGCATCTACGTTAGTGATGCACCGATATGGAATTTTTGGGCCGATACTGATATCTGATATTAACTCATTCACTGCCAGCGGTTTTCTGATCGGTAAAGCCCTTCGCTGCCGGCGTTTCTCAGTGTTTTCACAGTTTTTTTAAGAGTCACAGAACGTTGCGCACTAGGATGATGTCGACAACAAAACTACCAAAACAAAGTGGAGACTCACCTCTTACATCAGGAAGAATCTGCACATTTCGAGCGTTATCCGTTCTTTAATAATCAGTTGTTGAATTGTGATCGGCAGAAGCTTTTCCGGTTCGCGCCTCACTTTTTTTTACAGCAGCGGCCCAAAACGAGCTCCTAACACATGGATGTTCTGCTTCCTGATCACGTGACGTGTGATGTACGTGGATGAAGATCGGCTTTAGAGCTGAGATGTTTGTTCTCACGATGCGGGGGCTCGTCCGACGCCCACACAGTAAAAAAATGCAAATCACGACTTTAATCATCATTGGCAGCGAATGAGTTAAGATCACTGTTATGGCTGATAACCAATAGACTGTTAGGGATTTTATCAATATGTTTATCAATAACCCATTTCCTGTAGTCGAAGAGAAAAGGAGACAATGAGACAACAAGTCAACCAGTTATAACTGTGGCGTATGCACGAGGCAAAATGCCCCGAACATCTAATCACAGACTTTACTTAAACTAAAAGACAAGAAAGAAATGGCAGAGAGAGAGAGAGAGAGAGAGAGAGAGTGAGAGAGAGAGAGAGAGAGAGAGAGAGCGAGCGAGAGCGAGAGCGAGAGAGAGAGGATGGAACGCGCTTCACAACTCGCAGCGTTTATGGTTCATGCGGCTCGTCTCTGCGGTGAGCCAATATTCTCCCAAACTGTAGGGGGCAGCATGGAGCTCTACGGCATGCATCACACTACACCATAGTAGAAGTAGAAATGACTGTGTACAACATGGCACTCCAGCATTTTTAACAGCGTCCTCGTCTTTTCCGACAGTGCGAGCTATTTCTCTCCAAGAATTATTAACAACATGTTGATCACGGTGATCTCTGAGAGCTGAATCATACAAATGTCTGTATTTACGAACCTCTGCCATACTAGTTCTTGCCGGTCCGCCATGTTTTTCCACGTCCGACCGTTCGCGTGGTTAGAACATTTCCTAGGTACGCAGTGTGGAAATTTTGGGCCGTGTGGAGGCGCGGTGGAGGGGCGTGGTTGTTAAAATGACGCAATTTCGCCGTGCGAACCTCGCGGACGCGTCAAGCATAAACCAACCTCAAGTGAGCATGCAAAGAGGCATAGAGTAATACATATTACATTCACTTGATTGAATCAATGATCAAGAAATATCACATTTCCATAACGACTGACATCAGTGCTTCTAAAATCAGCAGTTTTTGTACATAATGAAAACGATTAAAGCTGAATTTACGTTATTGTGGACACACAACACACACATTTACGCTTCTGAGATGATTTCATTCACTGCTCACATGACTAAACAATTACACATCACCCTAACCCAGTAGCAGTAGGTATGAAGGAAATTGCTACTGTTTTTATTTAACCGTTGGTTAATGGCTCCAATATAACCAGACCTTAATGGGCTGCTTATGTCGGAGCTTTTGATGCAGTCCGATATAATTTGATAAAGTGTCTTTGGGCCGATATCGAATTACTTTCTATATTGATATTAGAATTCAATTCAATTCAGAAATACTTTATTAATCCCAGAGGGAAACTGATTGCTGTAGTAGCTCAGAATAATAATAATAATCAAGTCATCAAAGAGGTGTTGTATATTACAACGGCTGTTGGCAGGAAGGATCTCCAGTAGCGGTCAGTGTTGCAGCCAAACTGAAGAAGCCTCTGACTGAAGACACTCTTCCGTTGTCGGACAGTCTTGTGAAGAGAATGCTCAGGGTTGTCCATCATTTTCTTGATTCTCTGGAGAATCCTTCTTTGCATTATCTCCTCCAGCGGTTCCACAGTCGTCCCCAGAACAGAACCAGCCTTTTTTATTAGGCTGTTGAGCCTTTTCAGGTCCCTGCTTCTGATGCTGACCAGCACCTGATTTATCATTGCCCATTATGATCGATGGTTTGAATTTCCTCCCGCTCTGCACCCACGCTTCTTGCGTTTTAGCTCATTTGGGATTTGTGGCTTCAGTTGAAGTATTATTTCAGCCTTTCCAATGTTAATCAGCTGCTCCCAACTGTAAACCAGCTTGTTGCCATGGTTACGCATCATAACAAATGCTCAAAAAAGTCAAAAAAAAATTGCAGTAAACATCTTCTAAGCTTCACAGCACCAGAAACAGAAAAGTAAAATATCAAAAAATACAGTTTTTCTTGAGAAACCAGAAGAAAAAATGCCCAAGAAAAGGCAACACTTACATATAGTCAACAGAGCAACTCCAACATGCAGCCACCCAGAGCAGCGCCGTTCCGGAAAGAGAACGGGGAATCTTTAGTGATCTTACATTTTTCTGATTTCATTTACAATCATGAACGTTGCCCGCTGCAGCCAAATGCAGCTCCTGGGGTCACTCTGTGACCTGGAGGATGTAGGAGCGGGTTCCAGACCCTAACCTCCTGCTACAGACAGGAGTAAAACACTGTTCTCGTGACCCGCTGGGATATTTACGAGATCAGAGCTGTTTTAGCATGGCAACAACACAACTAGCTGTTAGCTCATCGGTCCTGCAGGACATCAGCCCTACTTTTCCAAACAGAGGCTGTTCCAGATGTTAGGCAAGACATGAATAACTGTTTATATTTGCCAGACAGAAACACACCTGAGAGTGTGTGGAGGGCTGTGGGAGGAGTCGGTCTGGTGTTTGCGGGGTTTGGGCCGTAGGAAGCGGCTGTCATACACCAGCCTCAGTAATGACTCTCAGTCAGCAGTAATGGAGGCCGTCTGATATGATCCGTAATATTTCCGCCGTGCGTGACGCCCAGATTAATTGCATGTGTATATCAGCACTGCAGTAGCAAACACTATTAGCTTAGCAGTGATGCAGACTGTCGGCGGGCCGTGGGGGGGGGGGTGCTTGCAGCTCGGCCTCGTGGGAGTTAGCTGTAATTAAAAAGCTTCGCGGTGACAAACTGAAGCCTTTTTATTCTGTTTCTATGGATCCGCTCAACAACATTCCTCTTTCATGCTCGAGCGTCCGTGAAAGCAGTCGGCTCAAAGGGCTGTTCTCAGACCGCGGTAATGAAGCTACAGCACGAGTCCGTCTGCTCAGCAGAACCGGCCTTGTTACGGGCTGACTGGATCAGGACCAGAGGCACCATGGAGTTCTGCTGCCTTCACTTGTGATGGGAACAGAGGACGCCTGTCCAGGGACACGGCACAGCCAGTCGCACCTGCAGGCAGCGTGTCGGTCAGACTCGTCAGGTGGGACAGGACGGTTCACGTAGGAGAGGTTCTGTTTATTAAAACGTTTTATTAGTTAATAACAACAAGTTCTAACCAGAAGCGAAGACTCTGATTGCTCCAGTGTTTCGTGGTTGGGTGTGTGATAGCTTTACACCATGATGCAACACTTTACTCCTCCATGAAACCAGAGTCGTCTAATTCCTTCAGGGTTCACGGCTCTTCGAGGCAAACGGAAGCCCTCCGTCTGCTCAGGGCTCGAGCAGCACAACCGAGCCACTGATGACGGCTAAACCAGCGTAGCAGGACGTCAGCGTCACCCGGCTGTGATGGGAGCCAGCTGGCGACTCTGCAGCATCCGTAGAGCTTAGTGGTCCTTCAGTGACCCGCTGGGTCAGAGCTAAAAGCTCTGGTTTTTACAGGGTACCCTCGCCCAGCGGTGTGAGCGTACTCACTTCTTTCTTATTGCTAAGATGAGGTTTTGGGTCGGATCAGAATAAACTGGCAGGTGAGAGGAAAGCAGGTTCTCTGGAACATGTTTACTGCCTTTAAAACATAAAAGCAGCCGTCCGGGGCCGAGGTTTCCCACTCCTTAAACTGGAAACAGTTTTTCTTTGTTTTTAAGAGTTTCGTATCTCACATGTTCCGGTGCTCTCATCCTTCAGACGCCACGTGCGTGCCCAAAAACCACACCTGCTTGAGACGCTTTGTTTAATGATGGAATAAGTCACACTTCACTGATACAAGTGAGTAATCGAAGAGATTTAATCCCTAAATCTCTCATCTAGCCAGTCAGATCAGAGGACAGGTGCGTGTTAGCATGAGTGGACCCTTGCTTGGTGAGCTGCTGAGGCCCTCAGCGCTAAAACAACCTGACAAAGGTGGAACGCCATCTACCGTCCCCTCCATCAGGAGCATGAGCTCACAGCAGACTCGCCCCATAAGAAACATTCACCTCCCCTGAACACACCAAAGAAAACGTGTGCCTGAGGAGCCTCCCGGCTTCGTCCTGGATGACTTTAAGTGGAGGCTGCAGATTTGTAAGCTGGGTTTCTGCTGCTCCTTCTCTGCAGCGGTTGAAAAGTAAAGCCTCAGGTTGAGAGGTCGCTGCGGTCTTCACCTGTGCTGAACTGTATGTTTCAGTCAGCGCTCCATCGTGAGTCGACTGAGCCACGTAGCTACCTGGCAGGCTTGCCTCAATCCTTCCTGCTTTAGCTTTCCTGCAGCACACGTGTGAAGAAGGCCCTTCGTTCTTCCTGGGTGGCCGTCGCTCGTGGACTTACCGCTAACAGCTGAGAGCCAGAAGCAAGCGACTGCAGAGGCGGGCGCTAAAGCCGGACCTGGCCTCTTCAGGGTCCACGGCGGGTGTGAGACCAGGGAGACAGGATTCATGATCATGAGACGGAAAACCAGATGCTTCAGTCCATTTTTGAACACATTCCTTCTTTCTGTCATCGACTTCTTTTCTGTCTAATGGCTGAAGGACAGACCGGTCCGGTTGCTTTGCCGGTAGAACTTTAGTGTTCTAGCGAGCCACGACAACATCAGCAGATGAGGAAGGACCCTTCATACCCCAGTGATGTTCCTCTCTGGGAATTACAGTCTGTGTAGTTTTATGAACATTATGCAAAGCGGCCATCGCTTCTGACCCTCCGGGCCAGTCAGCCCTGCTCCACTGGCCAGTCATAACTCTGTTTGTTGGGCAGGCTGAACACCAGGACGGCGAAGGAGAAAAACTACAAAGATGGCGTCGGCTCAGGAATGGCGCTCGTTTGAAAGGCTTTGGCATCATCACTGGACGATGTAGCCTTGAGCTTGTCTTGAGCAGACATAGGTTCGTGATGACGGCCCCGTCGCCTTGTTTCTGTAGTCATGGAGATGGAACATGGTTCGCTGCTCTGATTGGTCCGCTTGCACATGGTGACAGTTCTGCCCTTAAAGCCTCCAGATGGAGCATCAGTGTTAGTACCTTCATATGAAAGCTGTCACACACAGTCTCCCGGTGGAGGACCCGCAGGCGGCCAGAGCCGGTTTTAAGTCTTTATTATTGTCATAAAACCACAAACGGATTATTTTCCACTTGTTTCGTTAACAGTAGACTCTACAGAGTTCGGCTGAGAGTAGTAGTGTGTATTTTAGGCAGAGAGGGGCTGATGTGGTGGCTCCTAAACTCAAACCCGTACCTAAAGCACAGCTGGACGCTGTGAGGTTTAAAAGCTCAGAAGAGTCCGTGCCTTACAGGGACGTTAACGTGCTGCATGTCGGTTCAGGATCCAGTAAGTTCTGAGTGCTACTCAGACCCAGTCATCACACCTCCTAGTGAGTAACACGGTTCTGTTCACCTGAAGCTGCGGATTTTTATCTCGCCATTCTCTGCTTTGTTGTGCACGGTTGTGTGAATGTGGGATGATGCTGTGGTCCCAAACCCACATCAGAGAGAACAACAGGCTCCTCCCCCTGGCCCAGCCGCAGCGCACAAACAGGAAGTCAACGGAATAGCTGATCTGAGGAGCCTTGGAATTCTACGAGAAGCAAATATTCCCATTTAGTCTAGCTGCCCCCCCCCCCCCCCCCCCCCCCCCCCCCCCCCCTCAGGATTATCTGAGCAGTGGTCTTTGAGAGGAAGCTGAAAGCTGATCTCCAGCTCAGTGGTAACCCATATGTCCACTTTATTGACACTTAATCATCACTTAAAGGATATTGTTCTGTGCATTTGTGAAAGTAACACTTGGGGAACAGTAAAGGCATTGATTTATCCCTCTTTGTGTTCTAATCTTCCACGGTGGCCTTAAACAGAGGGATTGATTGATTCTGCAGGGTCCCCACTGACCAGTGCCAGCCAGTGTAATTTTCTAGTTAAGCGGATCCTCCTTTGTAGCATTTGTCCCCGGTTTTACGTTACCTGGGAGTCCATTCTGTTCAGCTCGCCGCCCCCTGGCCCGCCCCACATGCTCGCAGTAATTTGACGAGAGCCGGGCGAAGCAGTAAGATCCAACAGCTGCAATAAAACGGCGGTGGTCTCAGAGCAGCAGCTCGGAGCACTTAACCTGTAGCTTTTCTGTAAATGGCTGCTGATTTGTCTGTCACCCAATCCGTCAGCAATGAATAATTTTCATGGAAGGTGCACTTTAATTACTTTCCCATTTAAATGGCATTATCGTGGCCTATCTAGGTAATTAATCTCACCAAGTATCCTGTTTCAACCTTTTATTGCTGGCAGACGAGCTCCCTAAATCCCCCCGAATCCACTGCGCTTGAATGAGTCCTCGCTCACAGACGCTGGCGTTGCATCTTTTCACTCGCTGCCTGTTTGCAGGCGTTGGACAGTCCTTTCTTTTGGTGCAGGAGGCCATTCAGAGCAACCGGCTGTTTCACTGCCTCAGAAGAAAGCCCGGGCAGAGGTATCAGCTCTGCTAGCCGACCAGGACAGGTCTCTGCCAGTTCCACCGTGGTGGATGGACACAAAGGGCTTCTGTTGATGTTTTGTTTTATTCTAAGCAAATGATGCAAGAAGCTAAGAAATGCCGTGTTTGCTTTCCATAGAAGTGCTGGTTTCCACCTCTACGGTAAACACACGCTGGATCCTTCAGGACTGTCCGTGGCCCTGCTGTCTGAGATGTTTGGTTTATCTGTCAGCGTGACGGGAGTCCTCCCTCTGAATGCTAACACGCGGGAGGGTTTCCATGTGATCCCGACCTCACAGATGAACGTACTCATGAGCTGTGAGCTCACAGGCTGGACTGTGTCTGCTGTGTTTTATCTGCAAGGCTGTTTTCTGTCCGTGGCTTCGTAGCATGCTCAGCGTGGCCACACGACGTTCCCCTCACTGGGAATCTCAGTCAGCCCCGTCTCCCAACATAACTCCTGCGTTTTCCTCGTGATGCAAACACACCTTCCACTACCTCAGCAGCAGCCAATGAAAACAGTAAAACATTAACAATAAACAAAAATGCTACGACCATCATCATCATCACCGCCTCCCGTCAGAACACACCAGGGCTGTGCATCGTTCCGCTAGCAGGAGTTGGGAGAACATGCTGTGAAAGGTTCTGGTGAACCGGGTCGTCTCATTCTCTCTGTTTCCCCTCGTTTCCTCTTCTGTTCTGTTTGGGTTCGGGATGGAAGAAGCTCCATCTGTGTGTGTGTGTGTGTGTGTGTGTGTGTGTGTGTGTGTGTGTGTGTGTGTGTGTGTGTGTGTGTGTGTGTGTGTGTGTGTGTGTGTGTGTGTGTGTGTGTGTGTGAGTGGACTCATTCATGTTTGCAGAGATAAACAGAGGAACCACACCAACGTTGTGATGTTGCTGCCCTAGTTAGAAACACATTCAGCCTCATCCTATAGACGGTGTCTCCCCAAAGCAGGAGCAGCTTGAATTATTCAGACCTCTGCTGGGCAACAGGGAGGGACTGATGCAACCTCGCGTTTTCTCTCTGTCCGTCTTCCCCAGTAGGTAGGGGAGGTGGTGGGGGTAATATGTGCTCTTTAAGTTAGTCATCTGAAATGCTTCTTCTTTCTTCATGCACACACACACACACACACACACACACACACACACACACACACACACACACACACACACCCGTCCTGCACACGCTTGCTCATGCACAGATAATGACTCATTTCCTGTTTACGTTTCCAATAAGGTCTGATTGTTGCTGCTGCTCCTCAGTGTCTGTGCTCAGAGACGACGCTCAGGACGTCTGCAGCTGCTGTTTTCTTCGTCTCTCGTCGTAACAACCAGCCGAAGAGTCCTGAGCGTGTGCGTGTAGTCAGAGTGAAGCGTGCACCCATGCGAGGTTTGCTGTCTGCTGGGGTTTGTTGTGGACTCTAACCGTGAGAACGTCAGTCTTTGTGCTGCTGTTTTTGGGCAGGATGTGTGAGAAGAACAACAAAAACACACCGGTGCTGAACCTGAACAGGTCCGTTTGGATCTCAGTGCCGATCGTGTTACTCGGAGCTGAAACACTGCAGCTTTTCTCTCTGCTGACGACCTTTTGTGGCTTTGAGCGACTCTCGGAACAAGAGCCATATTTCAGGTGTCGTTTTGCCGTGGAGCGCTCTGAAAGGCTGGTTTCACCCACATGTGAGCTCTGTGCTGCTTGTTGGTGCAGATGTTTCCTTCTTTCAGGGTTCTGTCTGACACAACACTGTTTACCTACTATTGGATAGCAGAAGCGGTTGGAGAGCGGTGTGGTGTTTTCTGTGAAATGGTCATAAGGACCCTCACTGGTCTTGCATTCAGGTGTTTTCTCTCCATCATTCTAGCTGAACTCTGAGGTCAACAGGACTCCACTTTCAGCCAAACACCAGCTCTGCTTCTGGGTTCTGATGAAATTCATTTCATCAGAACAAAGCATGTGTAAGCACTTAGCTACAAGTCCTGAAACTCAGCGTGTTTGAGTGCTCTTAATGTGGAAAATAAAGGCAGCGTCCGTGTGAAGTACCGGACCTTGTAGTGTGCTGCTGGAGCCGGGCCATTTGGACTCGCTTCATCTCATTACTGACTTCAGAACAGTGGCAGCGACCGGTGCAGCCCATTTACAGAACTTTAGTGGGAATTTTAGCCACTAGGTCTGGAAGTTGGGACAGTTATGGTGGAGCTCACAACAGGTCAGATGAGTCAGGCTCACATTGGAGGAAATACGGCTGCTCCATTATATTATTACTAGTGTTTGGGTCAGTGTTTATTATTGGGTTGCTGTTGCTGAAGTCGAGCTGCACAGAGGTGTCGTGGTTAGTGTTGTTGCAGCAAGAAGATCTGGGCTTTTCTGCAAGGAGTTAGTATATTCTCCCTGTTCACATGTGGGTTTTTAATATAGCGCCTTCTAGAGTCCTGGAACCCCCCAAGGTGCTTTACAACACAATCAGTCATTCACCCATTCACACACACATTCACATGCTGGTGAGGATGAGCTACGATGTAGCCACAGCTGCCCTGGGGCGCACCGATAGAGGAGAGTCTGGCGCCACTGGTCCCTCTGACAACCACTGGCAGGCAAGGTGGAGTTAAGTGTCTTGCCCAAGGACACAACAACAGACTGAGCAGGACTCGAACCTGCAACCTTCCGATTACGGGGAGAGCACTTACCTGCTGTGCCACCGTCACCCCAACTCCGGCTTCCTCCCATAGTCTAAAAAACATGACTGTAGGTTAACTGGTCTGTCTAAATTGTCCTTAGGTGT
>SSNQ01034495.1:404244-416744 GCA_006942095.1 Nothobranchius kuhntae
ACACACACACACACACACACACACACACACACACACACACACACACACACACACACACCTGCCTTAGTTTGACTTTATTGTGGCTTCAGACAAAAAGGAAACTGGTATATTTTAATACTTGATATATTTTCTCCTTTGTTTTAAATCAATTTATTTTGAAAACCTGGGTAAACTTCCTGCTTGACTTAAGGGCTAAAGTATATACGCTGGTACAGGAAATAGTACTAAACCAGCATGCTAAACCAGTGTTAGACCATCTGGAGTTCAGCTTTGCTGATTTAAAGTCGGCCAGTCTCGTAGAGACTTTTCAGCCTTTTGAACGTGTATAAACATGAACATTGTTGTTGAACAGCCTCTGTTCAGAGAAACAGAGTTTATCTCCGTTAGGACCATTGAGCTAACAGCTAGTCTGGGTGTAGCCTTGTCCAAAGTGTGGTTATTAGTGTGGAATCCTTTGGTTGGGATGGTATTTGTATGTGGAACCTTATGTGGAATAATTTGTTACTTATTATTTCTGATTACAATCAGCCTCCGTGAGTTTTTCATGCAGGGTGAACATTAAAATAGTCTCCTACACCCATCTGCTGCATTAGCTTCTGATAGAGATCAGATGGTGAAACCCATCTTGACTCACGGCGGGGAAGGCTGTTGTTGGTTTAGTGTCCAGTAAACAGCTTAGAACGTCTCTGCTAGTAGAAGCTAACTGTTAGCATTAGCAACTCCACCACACAGCAGAAATCCTCCAGACTGGTGTTATAGGGTAAAATAGAATAGAAACAGCAACACAACTCACACACAGTAATTAACACGCAGTAATTAACACACAGTAATAAACACACAGTAAAATGCACACAGTAATAAACACACAGTAATAAACACACAGTAATAAACACACAGTAATAAACACACAGTAATAAACACACAGTAATAAACACACAGTAAAATGCACACAGTAATAAACACACAGTAATAAACACACAGTAATTAACACACAGTAAAATGCACACAGTAATAAACACACAGTAAAATGCACACAGTAATAAACACACAGTAAAATGCACACAGTAATAAACACACAGTAAAATGCACACAGTAATAAACACACAGTAATAAACACACAGTAATTAACACACAGTAAAATGCACACAGTAATAAACACACATTAAAATGCACACAGTAATAAACACACAGTAATTAACACACAGCAAAATGCACACAGTAATAAACACACAGTAATAAACACACCTTAATTAACACACAGTAATAAACACACAGTAAAATGCACACAGTAATAAACACACAGTAATAAACACACAGTAATATGCACACAGTAATAAACACACAGTAAAATGCACACAGTAATAAACACACAGTAATAAACACACAGTAAAATGCACACAGTAATAAACACACAGTCAAATGCACACAGTAATTAACACATAGTAATAAACACACATTAATAAACACACAGTAAAATGCACACAGTAATAAACACACAGTAATAAACACACAGTAATAAGCACACAGTAATAAGCACACTGTAATAAACACACAGTAAAATTCACACAGTAATAAACACACAGTAATAAACACACAGTAATTAACACACAGTAAAATGCACACAGTAATAAACACACAGTAAAATGCACACAGTAATAAACACACAGTAATAAACACACAGTAAAATTCACACAGTAATAAACACACAGTAATAAACACACAGTAAAATCACACAGTAAAATGCACACAGTAATAAACACACAGTAAAATGCACACAGTAATAAACACACAGTAAAAAACACACAGTAATAAACACACAGTAAAATGCACACAGTAATAAACACACAGTAATAAACACACAGTAAAATGCACACAGTAATAAACACACAGTAAAATGCACACAGTAATAAACACACAGTAATAAACACACAGTAAAATGCACACAGTAATAAACACACAGTAAAAAGCACACAGTAATAAACACACAGTAAAATGCACACAGTAATAAACACACAGTAATAAACACACAGTAATAAACACACAGTAATTAACACACAGTAAAATGCACACAGTAATTAACACACAGTAAAATGCACACAGTAATAAACACACATTAAAATGCACACAGTAATAAACACACATTAAAATGCACACAGTAATAAACACACATTAAAATGCACACAGTAATAAACACACAGTAAAATGCACACAGTAATAAACACACAGTCAAATGCACACAGTAATAAACACACAGTCAAATGCACACAGTAATAAACACACAGTCAAATGCACACAGTAATAAACACACAGTAAAATGCACACAGTAATAAACACACAGTCAAATGCACACAGTAATAAACACACAGTCAAATGCACACAGTAATAAACACACAGTAAAATGCACACAGTAATAAACACACAGTAATAAACACACAGTAAAATGCACACAGTAATAAACACACAGTAAAATGCACACAGTAATAAACACATAGTAATAAACACACAGTTAAATGCACACAGTAATAAACACTTAACAAGTTTAGCGGAGTCCTTTTGAACTCCCAAATTCTGACTTAGTCTATTTAGAAATGATTTCAGTCACCTTGCTATGACAAGCTGTGACTCCGTCTGGGACGTTGATTGGAACTGTTTCATGGGACCAGTACTTCTGATGACTGGTTTGTCTGAACCCTGTTACATAATTAGGTTCCTGTCTGCAAAGTCTTCAGCCTTTACCCGACCAGAACCTGCTGGCTCCCGCTCTCTGAGTGGGTCCTGTGCTGGTTTTTGGGACGAGTCCGGGCCCTTGTGACCCGTGTGTAGGGATTCTCCAGGGCCCGTGAGCTTTACTTGCCGAGCTTCTGTCAGACACAAAAGACTGGGAGAAGATTGACAGCTGGGCTTTTTCCGCCTCCTGCAGTGAGGAAAACTAATTATGTCTTCACCCCCCCACCTCTTTCATACTCATCATCACACTTGGAAATCATAATGAGTTTGTGGCAGACCTCTTTGGCTTTGGAGAACAGAGGAGGGAAAAGGAGACCAGCCCGTTAGCCTTCGGTCAAACGGGCCGTTACGGGCCACCTCCTGACCCGGGAAAGCTGTCACCTCACATTCTTTCAGCTTCTGACCCAAACATGGCCTGCACACCTGCTAGCGTCCTCCTCTGGAGCTGCACCAGAACCTTTTTGTTATCAAAGCCGAGAGAGTGTGCTGGCCATCTGGTCAGCTGCTTCTAATTATTTATATGAATCAACGGTAAAAAGATTGTGGCAGCGTAGGACTGGGAAAGGACACTGGTGCTGGTGGTGGACCAGATGGGCTTCACATCTGGGCTGGAGGAAGTTAGTGTGAGCAACAGGGAGGCTGTGACAGACTAGCATGGTGGCTAGCTCCAAGAAGTTCTCCATTAGCCATCCATCGGCATGTCTGCGCCGCCCTTCAACAGCTGGGACGTGGACGTGGAGGGACGTCTTTGTGTCTGATTGAAGCTCCATGAGTCCCGCTGGGAGCCAATAATTGTCTGTATAACCTTGTGCTTACACACACACACACACACACACACACACACACACACACACACACACACACGTTCTAAGGTTGTAACAGAGTTCTGAGGGTGTGTGTCCTGATGCCGCTGCTCCCTCTACCCTGATGCTGTGCTGCTGCAGACGTGGTGCTGCTGTGTCATCATCTCTGTCAGCTGTTGCTGAGTGACCGGTTTGCACCGGCACGAGTACAACAAGCTTCTGCCCAAACCCCAACCCAAAGAAACTCAGAGGTTCTCTCTGGTTTGGTCGTTGGGGGCGTACCCCATAAACCCTCTGGGAAACGTACCACTCAGTTCCAGGTGCCCCCAACCCTTCTGCGGCTGTTCCAGATGTCAGCATCACGGCCCTGAGTTAAAGTTCAAGTTAAAGTCACATCAGTTGTCACACACACTGATGTGTGTGCAAAATTTGTTCTCCGCATTTGACCCATCCCCTGGGGGAGCTGTGAGCTGCAGACACAGCCGCGCGCGGGAACCATTTGGCGGTTTAACCCCCAATCCCGATCGCCAGGCGGATTGGTTCGGCGTCTGCAGTGATGCGGACGCTGAGCCGATCTGTCGTGGTGAAGAGGGAGCTGAGCCAGAAAGCCAGGCTCTCGATTTACCGGTCGATCTACGTCCCAATCCTCACCTATGGTCATGAGCTTTGGGTAATGACCGAAAGGTTGAGATCGCGGATACAAGCGGCCGAAATGAGTTTCCTCCGTAGGGTGGCCGGGCTCAGCCTTAGAGATAGGGTGAGGAGCTCGGACATTTGGGAGGGACTCGGAGTAGAACCGCTGCTCCTCCGGATCGAAAGGAGTCAGTTGAGGTGTTTTGGGCATCTGGTCAGGATGCCTCCTGGACGCCTCCCTGGGGAGGTGTTTCGGGCATGTCCTGCCGGCAGGAGGCCCCCGGGTCGACCCAGGACACGTTGGAGAGGTTACATCTCCAATCTGGTCCGGGAACGCCTTGGGGTCCTGCCGGACGAGCTGGTGGAGGTGGCCGAGGAGAGGACGGTCTGGAGCTCCCTAGTTGGGATGCTGCCCCCGCGACCCGGACCCGGATAAGCGGAGGAAGACGACGAGGACCCCCCAATCCAACCCCTTAATGCTGAGTGTCAAGCAGGGAGGCACTGGGTCCCTTTTTTTAAGTCTTTGGTACGACCCGACCAGGAATCGAACCCTGATCTCCCAGTCTCAGGGTGGACACTCTTCCACTAGGCCACTGAGCTGGTCCTGCATCTAATACAGGAGAATTAGGAACCCCTCTTCCCAGAGACCAGCAGGGCAGAGACGGGTCATGACTGGGAGCAGCATCCCATCCAGCCCAGGTGCTGTGGGCTCCTATTCTCTCCTTACTGAACTCCTACTGCTGTTCTACATCCTCGCTACACCCTCTGAAGCAAATGATTACTATCGAGTTAGCCCAATACACCTTCATTAGTTCAGTGTGCTCGCACTGGTGGCGAATGCAGGAGCAGCAATGATTTGCTATTGAACTGATTATCAGAAAATAAGTGGGCTTTGAATTCTGTCATCAGTAGTGAAGCAACCCCCGAGTGGTGCTGCTGTTGGCCCCGCTCCTTCTGCCGACTGCTAGTTTGGGCTCAGAAACCAGGAAGAGGCCGTCTCTTTAATGTCATCAGGCAGAGCGACGGAGAGCAGCTCCTCGTCTCTGAGACGTATTCTCAGAAGAAAGATTACATCTAAATGAAAGTTGGAAGCGCTCGTGTCCTCGGAGACCAAGCTAATTAAATTTGTGAGTTCCTCCCAAATCATCTCCCCGTCAGGCTGGCGAATGCGTCTGATGCTGCCAGAAACTGTGTCACAACGTGTTAAGACCAGTTTACTTTGGCTCGTGTCACATGCTCAGGGCCAGCAGGGACCCTGCGGATGTCGGTGGGGTACACCAGCCACCATAATCGCACATTAATGTGACAATGTTACTTGATTTTGTCTGTCATGCAATATTAAATGTAATGTAGCTGGTGAGATTCAGTCGGTTCATTCATTGGCTGGATGGTTTGCTCATTTGACACAAACATCCTCTGCTTACGGACTGGAATGAAATCACAGCTGATGTCATCTGCTTGGAGCTGTCAGAGGCGTGTCCCACGTGTGTGCAACGTTCTGCTGAATTACTGCAGAACCCTAAACCAGCCATCAGCTGTTCGTCCCTCTGGTCCAAACAGACCCGCGTCCAGAGCGGATCCCGTCTGTCCCGGAAAAGTCTGAATGATTTATAACACCTGATGTAAACCCTCACGCAGGCATCGGTTTCTTACTAGACGTTCATTTGGCGGCAATTTGAAAACATGATCCCAGGAAGCATGGGAGTGCTACATCATGCTGACGATGTCCTGGCATGTCCTACCTGGGCCGACCTGGGCCAACCCCAGAGTGACTCCAGCCCGAGCTCGGCTCCTCTAGTCCGAGGTCGGGCGGTGCCCCAGAGCCCAGACCTGAGCACGCAAACAGAATGGAGTGTGAACGACTGAATGATGGCAGCGCAAAGTAGGGGCGCTCCGTTCTGATCGTGCGATTTTCAAACAATCAGAATTGGGTGGAAAAGATCCGACGTAACTTCCTAAACAAAAACACGACTTTAAAGAATCATCCTGAGATTTTCTAACGGAATAACAACGGCTCATCGTTCCACGACAGTCAGCGTTCCACAGACGAGCATGCCACACAAGTTAAGGTAGGCGGAGGTTCAGTCGTCACAACATGAAGCCATTAGCACGCAGGCTAACGCAGGGCTAGCATGTGTCAAGAATGTCTGTGAGAAGAAGCAGCTTAGGAAGCTTGGAGTAAGAGAATCTCCATGGCTTCTTCACAGAAACAAGCTTCCAAAGGGCGGGAAAACTCATCAAAGAAGTGTGTGTGTGGATTTTAACTTCAGTTCGTTTGTCCCCCCGAACCAACCCAAGGTGTCTGGCTTTAATCTGTGGGGGCTTGTCGGGCATTTACATCAGAATAAATCACTGACCCTCCAATTAACTGGTGACAAAGTGGATTGGAGCTCCAGTAAGTAAACACGCTGCCGTCTGACACAAGAGGCAGAAGCTGCTGTCTGTCATTGTCCCAGAAGTAATTGGACCGGGTCTGAGGCCCTCCCCTGGTCTTAAGCCTGGCCCGGTCCCTCGTGGCCATCACACACAAATCACCAATTACAGTAATGGTAAATCCTGCAGCCAGTACACAAAAGCTGACAATGATGTGACACCTCGCCAGCCCTAATCAGGATGTTGGGCTTTGTCTCTCAATTTGTGAACCCAGAGTTACCGGCTTTGTTCTGGTGCTGGCCCAAATACCAGGCCCTTTTTGGAGTTCTGACAGGAGGAATGTGTGGATGACTTCGTCTTGTGCTGCCAGCCTTTCCTTTGAGTTCGTAAGAAAAGGACTTCATGAATAATACAGACGGCTTCGTTTGGGGTAAAAAGGTCCCGTCTGGAAAAACCAGTGGGTTTGTGGAGCAAACAGCACGACGCAGTCCTTCAGTAGACCAGCAGCTCTGGTTCTGATGTGTCACAGCTGGCTGATGTGGTCCTGGTGCTGGGTGAGATTTCATTAAAGGACCAGATGGTGACATGTTGCGATCGTTTTTAATTATTACTTCACCTTTGGCTATTTTTGTGATCATTTTCCCACCAGTGATGCAGAAACCTTTTGATGAAAAGAGCACGGCCACGCCCACCCCGCGACCACATCTGGGGGAATGGGAACGCTCGCAGCTGACGCCTCACATTCAGAGCTGAGCTAACATCCGGGGTGAAGGCTGGCGGTCACCGGCTCAGTGTCAGCTCCCAGGGCTGGGTTAGTCCAGGTCCCTGTCCAGCTAACAAACAACTCGATGCAATGGGCGGAGCAAGAACGCAGCCAGGAGGCGGAGCAAGAACGCAGCCAGGAGGCGGAGCAAGAACGCAGCCAGGAGGCGGAGCAAGAACGCAGCCGGGAACTTTGAGCGAACTTGCCGTGATGCACACTTGGGGTTGGACCAGTACTTGGGCCGTGATTGATGACGTTTCACACGGACGTTCGACCCAGTCTGCATACTGAGAAACGGCTCAGGAGGAACAAGCAGATGCAGCTAATGCTAGCTTTATGCTAGCTGTTGATGCTAGAGAGGGTGATGTGCCAACATATTCTCACAGCCAAAGTGTGAAAATATGACGATCCGGGGTGCCCCAGCGCACCGGGAGAGGACGCGCAGGGACACGTGTCACTGCGGACGTCCGTATTTGATGCCTGCGGTGACATGGACTTTATTCCTCGAACCTCTAGCGATTTAACCTTCCCCTCACCCCCATCCTAACCGTAACTCAGTAATTTTCAGCTAAGCTTTGCATGTGCAAGCTGGTTAAGGTTAGAATGGGGGTGAGGGGAAGGTTAAGTAGTTCACAAGTCGGTCAAATGTCCGTCTCACCGCAGGCGTTGGATACCGACGTGCTGGGGCACCCTGAATCGTCATGTTTTGACGCTTTGGGTGTGAGAATGTGTTGGATGTGCAGTAAGTGATCCCTACGTCGTGGGTTTGATGCGTTCCCGACAGGGGAGGATTAGGGTGTACAGGGGCCATAGGCTACACTTGTTCAGAACCAAAAATGCTTGGTCGAAGCGGAATATTCTTATCTGCAGATATTTATTTTAATTAGGGCTGTCAAACAACTAAAAATGTTAATCTAATTAATCATAGGGTATTTGTGAATTTACCATGATTTACCAATATTTTCTGGCATTTTCATCCATTTCCCCCCAGCAGCCAGGTTCCGGGTTTAAGTTAGCGTCCACCATCAGCGTCACCTGGCTAGGACCTTCTGCCGGGCTCCCATCAGAAACTACGTGAAGCAGGTCTGCCTCTGCCCCCTAGTGGACAACATCAGCTTCTCTGTGACTGCTCGCTCCCTCTTTTGAGCTAGCATCATGAACTGCTGTCGCTCCAGCTAGCATAGCGACGTTGCCTTCACCTGCTGTTGGGTCCAGCAGCAGGTTTAAAATATCCGGACAATTTTGGGATTTTCTGCAGAAGATTTTTGTGCTTTTGTTCTTTGATTCTCTCCGTTTTTCTTTTCTGAGCGCCGCTCTCATATTTTCTTTCTGGCATTATTTTTCCCTTGTTAAGTGCAGCAGCCTATGATACGTGAATATGACGTGTCACGTGACACGCTACTTAACTCGAGACACCACAATGTTTACCCAATCAGTGTTGCTTATGATTTTTGTCGGCCAATACAGTTGAAGAATATTCTTGCATGTAAATTCAAATAAAATCAAATATTTTTAGCGGGCCGATGGGGACCCCAGAACACACATGGGCCCCCAGGCTTAAGCCATATCAAGCCTGTGCATTAATCCGGGCCTGGTTCCTGATTCCTCACCAACCATCCCTGAAAGAGTCTGCGGGTTGACTCGACTGCCATCGAGTCTTGAGCTGAGACGGGTCGCCTGTTCAGAAACAGTTTTCTCGTCTCCCCCCGTTTCACCAAACTAACACAGCAGCCTGTTGTTGCCCAGCAGGGGGGGCGTGGCTTTGCTCGTCCCAGCTTGATGTGGCTGAGTCCGTCCACAGAGCCGTGAAACGGTCACAAAGACGTAAATTATGGATATATAAATAAGTGCAGGCGGCGCCCTCTGTGGCAGCTTCAGCGCTGATTTCTCTCCGGCTTCACTGACGGTCTCTAACACCTCACCAGAGGACCTTATTGGTCCCGCCCTCGTCTGCTGATCCCTCTAAATATCGCTGTGGAGAACAAACGTCTGAGAGCTGCTTCTCAGGTTCCAAACGAACCACAGAGATGACGTCATCAACATTACTCTAATGTAAGCGCAGCTGCTGGTGTTCTGGTACCACGGTGAGAGGAGTCCATGATTGTCTCAGACGTCCAGCTCGTCTCCTGTCCACCACGTTCTCCACGCCTGTGGCTGCTCTCCGAGAGCTGCGGTGAACTTATCAGCTGTGACATTTGTGCACAGGTGGAGGAGCGAGACTGGGAGTGGAGAGAGAGACCAGTCCCTGACAGAAATAGTCTGTGAAGGATTCCTGCCTGACCCCTCATATCTTCTATTCTGTCATTTACTTTTTCCACCTAAAGAAAAACCCAACGTGTTCCTCCAGCAGCCAGCCGGACCTGCTTTGGACGTCTGTGACGAGCAGATGTCTCATAGAAACAGGAGAAATCTACAACTGAATCCCAGGAATGATGAGAACAGAAGACCCAAACTGGATTTCTTCTTTGATCTGGGTGGAGATGTGTCGGAGCCTCTCCCTCTCATGACTTCTGTTGGGTTTTTTGTTTTTGTGTAATAAAGCGTCGCTACGAGCCTCTACAGGCTCATACAGGCTGGGATGTTCCTGATCGACCCGCTTCCAGCCCAACAACCAGTCAGGGTTATGGTTCCGGGGGGGCCTGGACTCTGAACGACCCGCCTCTGGCAGGGATGACTCATCCTTGCTGGGTCTGTGTGTGTGATTAAAACAAGCTTAGATCTCATAAAGGTCCTGGTTCTTCTGCTCCAGTTCCAGAACAAAATAAACAAAAGAGGTTCTGAGTTTATATGAAATAAAATAAATATTCACACTCAGAAAACGGCAGCAAAGACAGGAGTTATTGTTTCGTTTACACACGGCATTGTGGGGGATTCGGGTCTGTGCTGTAGGACCTGATTATGTAACAATAACATCTCCTAGAAAAGCTCTTCTGGTAACTTTGTTCTGATCCGTTTATCTGATTCCTAAAACTTTATTCCTGCTATTTGAACCATTTTAACATGAAAACAAACAAAAGAGCCAAGTCCTCCTCGCATGTGTGTGTGTGTGTGTGTGTGTGTGTGACGTGCATGTGTGTGTGTGTGTGTGTGTGAGGCTGCAGGACCATTAAACCAGGAAAACCAGTGGATTCCAGCAGGAATATCAGGACACATGAGCTTAGTGGGAACCTAAAATACGACCCGTCAGAACTGCGGGCCGCTGTCCAGCAGCAGGACAGCAGGGGTGTCTTTGTGGAGCAGAGGGGAGGAGCTGCTGCTGAGTTCAGCCCAGCAACCTGAGCCTCGCACACACACACACACACACACACGCACGCACGCACACACACACACACAGCAGCAGCAGCACGGTTTGGATTGAGGACATTTGGGAGGAGGGAGCGGGTTTCCCAGTCTGGAAACAATCAGCTGCTGTTAAACCCAGTAGCTGCTTAGCTCCACCAACAGCTTTGAAATGACATCCCATAATAAATCATAGTTATGAAAGTGATCCGAACAGATTGTTGTGTGACAAACTTAGAAGGTGTTTTTGTATTTTAGTCACGACTCGTTCCTCCTATTTATCCGAGTTTCTGTGTCGACCCGAGGAGCTGCTGCTCTGTCTCTCACACACACACACACACACACACACACACACACACACACATCCTCCGTGTGCGGTGTTCCGGCCCGTGTGAAGAGACGCTCCCTCTGACACAGTCATGTGCTTTTGTCTGGATAAAGACGTCAAATGAGCTGATGGCAGACAGCTGAGTGATGGAGAGCTCACCGCTGATGACACACACACATAACCAGAGCCTCCGTGCTTCCCCCTCTCGCTCACAGTGCGTGTGTGTGTGCGCGCGTGCTTGCATGCGTGCGTGTGTGTGTGTGTGTGTGCTCTGTTCCACAGACACTTACTAAACCCGAGCTAGCCGCTGAATTACTTTTATAATTTTCTGTAAACATCTCATCTCTCAGGTTTGTTTCTGCAGACATCTGTGAGTGCATCAGTGCAGAGGTGAGAGGGTGAGAGGGTGAGAGGGTGAGGCAGCTGCAGCTTCAGGAGAATCCAGATGAATAATTTTTCATGCTTTACTTGTTCTTCAGAATAATTCCAAGTTGTCTTTAACCTAAACTGTGACTGAATCACAGATCAGAGATGGTGACAGAAGCCGTGGAGGGTTTTGCTGCTGGGGTTCACTCACGAGACTCTGCAGTGGCGCCAAACTCAAATGGGGTCAGGACGAGTTTTCTTCACTATAAACCACGGCACGATGGATGACGGCCATTTTACCAAGGCTTTAATGAGCTGGCAGGGAACCTTTAGGTTAGGACTCGTATAGTTTTAAGAGTGGAGGGTTTAGCCGGCGCTGAAGCAAACGCCTTTTAAATCCGTTTTGGGACGTTTGACGTTAGCAAGGCGTGAACTCCGTTACAACACCAAGCTAGTTGCTGAACACATTAGCCCTCTGGAGGCTGTTTGCTGCACCTGCTGCTTTTCAGGCTGTCTCTGAGTAACGGTTTAATAGTCTCCTACCTGGTAGAACGGGATGGCTGTAACCTCCAGTGGTGTCCGGTTCTAGGCTGTAGGTCACCGATCAGTTCGTTGTCTGAATCAACATTTGGGACGTCAGTCTTTGTCCGGATCAGAGTGATTGTTACAACCGTACACTGTACAGAAGTTGGGCACATCATGTGTAACCCACCAACTGTGAGTTGTAGCTCTGTGAAGGGGGCGGAGCCTACTCACCTGGCCACAGGTGTCTTCTGTAGCGCTGGTCAGATAAAGCTGGAAGGATGCTTTTCAGTCACAGCTGAGACAGACTCGTCACAACTGCCGTGTGAGTGGACATCCTCGGTGTCTGTCTCCATCTACACTCCTGCAGTCCTCTTACGCTTCACTTCCTGTACGTTAGCTTGTGTGTTTGTGTTCATTAGAGCTGACGTGTTCGACGTCTATCCGTGCGAGTCTGGTCCAGCTGACTTGTGCAGACCTACGTCTCTGCTCCGCTCGTGTTTCTCCGTCTCAGCCTGCGTTGTTTAAGGAGGAATGAGTTCTGCTCGACGAGGTTGTGCTTCGTTCCTCCTGCGGTGGTCTGAAGCCGCCCCACCTGGCTGAGTGCATGTCGGGGTCTGAGGTAACGCGTCAGCATCCTCCTGCAGCTCGGACCGGACTCTAATCTGATTTCACTGGGAGGCGTCTCAGAGAGCTGCCGCCTTGG
>SSNQ01034495.1:421744-424846 GCA_006942095.1 Nothobranchius kuhntae
CCTCTGCAGGTGTTTGGAGCGCGCCGGGTTCAGTGGTGGTGGTGACTGTGCAGATGAAGCTGCTGCAGCTTTGGGGGCTGCTGATGGAGTTCCCGCTTCCGGCCACCGTAGGAAGCTGCTCCAGGGAGGTGTTCAGCTGCGAGGAGCTCCTGGGGGCAGTGTTCCTCTAGATCTTTCTACCACACCGTGATGTCAGCTTTCTCTAAAGCAGCCTAACGGCTAGCAGGAATAAAACAAATGTTAGCGATAGAGTTATTCCTTCTATGTTACCAGTTCAACATGCAAGTAGCAGCACTAGTTCAGATGTATGAAACTGGCTGTTATTAAACCTGAAACATCATGTCCACCAGCACCACGGCAGCTGCTGATATTTTTATCAACAAAGGTTCTGTTATTGCAACGTAATGACTGAGGTTGATTAAATGCTATGCCGGCTTGCCAAAGTGAATCCATCCATGTTGTTGGTGGGTTCGTGGGAGCGTTTATCGAGTATCTGGAGAGGAACGGGACAGAAGTGAAGGATTTCCACGACTGGCGTCATCCCGCTGCTCTTTCTTCTCGTGTTTGTTGAAAAACGAGCGGCGCTGCGCTCTTCTTCGTGGTCATCGTAAACATTTAGTTTGGCTACCTTGTGTTGTTGGAGCGCCTCCACCAACACCAGAGCGTGTTCCACGTAGCGAGCCAGAACATCGGGTCCATCCCTGCCCAACCAATCACACCTTTTCTCTCCAGGATTGGCCGGTTCATCCAATGATGCTCGAGTGGATTCAGTACTCTTCAAGCGAAGCAAGGAGCGGTAAGCAAGGCTCGCGCGTCCATAAGGAAGACCCTGCTAAACGATGCTAGATGAATAAGAACATGTAATGATTTAAATTACATGTTATTTAATAAGCCACACGACGTAGGATTCCATAGGAAATATGAACTCAACCTTATGGATCTGTTGGTTATTTTAACCAGAAGATTGGAACTTTTTATTGCAGGGATTAGATAACAACTTCGTATTCACACAGAGACAACAGAAGAGAGAGTCAAGTTTAAACGTTTAAAGATTTATTACTAAACAAATGAAAACTAGACTAACTTTAACACTAAATGTATGGTGTAACTAAGGTGAATGAGACGGAGAATGGTGTAGTGTGGAATGTTGCTCAGAACCAGCAAATCCGAAGAAACGATTAGTTCTGATGGGAAATGAAGGTGATGTCTTCGCACTAAGCTTTGGTTAGGAGATTCATAAACACATTAAACGCCATTTGTCGGTCTACATACCCTAGCAGAAGTCCCCGTTAGATCAGGAGGTGTAGAGGTCCAGCTTCACCTTCTCTGGAACCGAAGCCGGTAGGAAAAGCAGCGGTTGCCAGCCAGACCGGTCTTGAGATACTCCCGGGTAACGACAGTTTGTTGGCATCTAGCAAGACCCAAAACGGGGTCGTGATGGTTCAGCTTTTATTCTGAAAGGAACCGTTGCAGCAGTTGGAACAGCAACAGATTTTATCCAGCTTGTCGTTGGTTCTTTCGGCTGAAGAGGAAAGTTACGGATCGGCCACTCCGACAACTTCTCTAGAACGCTTTGAACTGGCGTTAAAGATGACGTGGGCATAGTTTTATACTTAGGATGTAGATGACAGATTTACCAAACACCACCAAAACCACGCCTCCGTCAGATCTGGCAGATTCTGATTGGATCAGTAAAGCAATGTGTCATGTCTTAACGCTACGTGAGATCAGTCCTAGTGGAAACATTTAAAGTCATATTACTTATTATGTTCTATAGGATTATAATAAAGTAATTAATATTTTCATTTCACAGATCGGTCACATCTTATTATTGACTAACACTTTGTTTGATTAGCTTATTAAAAATAGAGTTCTTTGATTTATTAAAAAGAAAGAGTCCTTTGTCTTCATTCTTCTCTTGGGCTGGAAAGAAGCAGTTTATAACAGATGCATGAAACCTTGATGCCATTTCTCATGCAGACTAGTCCTGTGTCAGAGGAGAGGGGAAACGGTCATGTCATTCCGTTACAAACAGAAGGAAAGGACAGAGTCTCGTTCTTCTCCCAGATGGACCAGTGACCATTCATTCATGTCTACGAGGACTACAGAGACACCAGAACTTAAACAGAGGCGACCAGCTGCTTGATTAAAGCCGTGGATCTGGAACACGCCGCGTTTCCATTGTAACCAGAGCCGTGTCCAGGACTTTTAAAATGGGGTGGCCCATGTGGGGCACTTGTTTATGGATGGGTGGCACCAATGGTTATGCTTATTTATTTATTTACTTTCTAGTGAATTTTGGAGTTTCACATTGCACAATCACCATTTTTTCTATTCATCTTCTACTTTTGTGGTGGTTAGCAAGTCACTTCTTGTTGCATTACTGCCACCAACTGGAGTTGAGTAGGACTGTAAATATCATTTATGTGAATATGAAAAAATAATATTAATACTACAGAAATGTTCTGTAGGCCTAGGCTAGTAAACCGTGTTAAAGGTGCATGCTACCTCACACTATCTTTGGAGTTTACAACTCAAGCCTTTTGTTGACAATGTAAAGTCAATTGAAACTGGAACTTAGTATGGTGGCACCTGGGGTGGCCAATCAGATTCTAAGGGTGGCATGTGCTACCCCAGGCCACTCCCTGGACACGCCCCCGATTGTAACGCCGGAAATCTGCTCCCACGTGTTTTATTCAGGTTTTCATCGTTTGTGTGAGGCTTTCAGGTTCTGCTCCAGGTTCTGGATGTTTATAGACTTGAGGACTTTGTTTATGCCGATCAGCTGTGAGTTTCAGCTCACGTCGCCCTGAAGTTAACTCTGTAACCCGTTTGTCACAAATATACATTTAGCACCTTACACACTGAGGAAACACCACCGCGTACGTCTTTAGAACAAATGCTTCTGTGTTTGCCGCGTCGGACCAGAGTAGAAGCTGTCAGCACGTATAGTCACATGATCAAGATGGACGTTCCACTGGTCGGACGGGTTATTTACCCAGGAGCCTGGTGTTTTATTGCTTCTGGAGGGGTTAGTGATGGTCTTTTCAGTTGTCTCTGTGTTGCTGGAAGCTGCAGGAGTTACCATTATGAGCCAGCGTC
>SSNQ01034495.1:446242-458260 GCA_006942095.1 Nothobranchius kuhntae
GCATAAAAGTTTTATATACCCCCCCCCCCCCCAGTCAAGACTACGTCCATGATGGTTACTACTTTCACTATTTATCAGACAAGGTTAATCTAGACGACGTAGATCAGAAACGGTGTTTACTCATCCTGTACTGGTGCACCGTGTAGTAGTCACCCGGACAGAACCAGAACCACCCCAGGCTGGTGATGTCACACGTCCTGACTAGTTTATCGTTTTTACTTCATGAGCTTTAAGCTGAACTTCACTACGACACAACGACTGTGTCTGAGGACATGCAGGTGTGCAGAGCGTGACCTCTGTGAGTGTGGAGCATTTCTCCACCTTCACCACCCGTCTGACTCACCTGCTGTGTTCTGTAACATGTGACAGGATAGGCGGGGTCCTGCTGCTCGGCTGGGATCTAAATCCGGTTATCTGACGCCACATTAGTCATCTAGGGTTTTAAACTGTGTCGCACAATCTGTTGATTCTGCCACTCTCCTCCTCTTCCTCACACAGGCACTGCGGGTACAGCAAGGCTGATCAGGAGGGAGACGAGGAGCTCTACTTCCAGTGTGAGTGCCTGCATTCATTAGCTCACACACACACACTCACACACACACACACACTACAGGTACATTTTAGTGCACATGGCAACGCTGTACAGAAAAATGCATTAAGCCTATTAACTCCCACCAGTGAGACGGTCATCCGGGCTCGTTTGATTTGAAGCTCAGCTGGGATCCATCCGTCCAGCTCCTGCTGCTGACGTGCTTCCCTCCATCTGTGGAGATGAAGAAATCAGGAAACTGCAGAAGCGTCCGCTTGACAGCTGCTAAGGAAGGAGTCAGGGGTGACCAGGCTCTGAAAATGGGTCTTCGTAACACGACTCAAGCCCGGTGCATTTCAGCCAAGCTTCTGGTCTGCAAACACTTTGCTGTCACAGAGTTTTAACTGATACACCACCCTTAATGATGCCCCCGGAGATCCAGTTGCAAACGGTTTCCCCGAGTGGAGCTGTAATGATCCGCGCTATAGGCTAACTGCTGATTTGGAAACAAAGGGTCAGGGGTGTTGCAGAGCCTGTGGCTGCAGCAGAGGCGGCGAGCGCAGCCTGGCTGCTGCTAAGTATCTGACAGACGCTCTTCAGTGGCCCACAAGTCCCTCCTGCTGTAAACCGGCTGAAAACACAAACAAGCCTAGTGTAGCAAGAGCCTAATGGAAGGAGCTGGCGTGCAGCAGCCAATGACGAGAGACTGCCGGGGCGACGGGAGCCAGAGAGCTCTTCAGTCCAACACGTACACCCAATTTGTCTGCCGTGTCGAAGCAAAGAAGCTGAGATAAGACATCTTGGATGGCTGAAGCAATTATAGGAGCGAGTGGTGGGAAAACCCAGCTGCTAGTGTCCCGTGCCCACAGCACACAGGATGTGTTGTGTTCACCTGGTGGATTCAGAAGAAGCGTCTCCACCCGTTCTGTTGTTCTGGTTCAGATGATCACATCAGAGCTGAGTGTAACAAACATCACCAGCAAGCGTGATGAAGCTCATGGAGCAGGTGAAGACCAGAATAATCCCGAACACTGAACGTAGTTTCAAAACCGTGACAGGTGAGACGGTTAAACACCTGTAGGACTCGTTTAATCAGGTTACAACTAGCTGGACTGTTAAAGGAGCACCATAGGCTGACCTCTGAAGCTGAGCTGAAGCTGCTGAATGGCTGAAGGGAAGTCGAAACTAAGCAACATTTTCTAAATGAGCTGAATGATTTTAAAGATTTAGAAGAAAAAATCACCAGCGAGTGTAAAAAAGTCCAAAAAGTCGGTGAAGAATGAAGAATAAAATCCCAAACGGCAAAAAACTGAAACCCTTGAACGTAGTTTAAACGTCGGACGGCTGATATCTGAGTCGGAGAAGTTTAATAGTGAACTTTTCACCAGTGGCTGAACTGTGAAAACGATAACCTCACACGTGTTCAGATGGTTTATTGGATGGATTGTTGGATATGCCTTGGTGGTCCTTCGTTCCCTGTGTTGCCATGGTAACAGATGACAGGAAACAGAAAATAAAAGCATCTGACTCCAGCGCTGCAGCAGGGCTGGACCCTCATGGCTGGTTAGACGGCGAGGTCGCCTCGGCTGTGTGTGTGTGTGTGTGTGTGTGTGTGTGTGTGTGTGTGTGTGTGTGTATGCATGTGTGTTTGTGTCTGCGCGCACATGCGCGTGTGTGTGTATGCATGTGTGTGCGCGTGTGCATGCGTATCTGTGTATGCACATGTGTGTGTGTGTGTGTGTGTGTTTGTGTCTGCGAGCACATACGCGTGTGTGTGTATGCACGTGTGTGAGTGTGTACATGTGTGTGTGTGTGTGTGTGTGTGTGTATGCATGTGTGTTTGTGTCTGCGCGCACATGCGCGTGTGTGTGTGTGTGTGTGTGTGTGTGTGTGTGTGTGTGTGTGTGTGTGTGTGTGTGTGTGTGTGTGTGTGTGTGTGTGTGTGTGTGTGTGTGTGTGTGTGTTGCGGGGCCTCTCTGACATGGCTGGCCTCGGTGATCGTGCGGCTGTCAGGAGCCTGCCGGAGCGCGGCGTGCGTACCTGATCATAACAGTAACCCTCTTACCTTTCCACAGTTAAATTCCCGGGCACCAAAACCTACACTGACCCGGAAACCTACGAGGACCCGAACAGGGCTGTCCATCAGTTCGCCAAGGAGCTGGACGCCTCCTGCATAAAGATCGAGCGAGTGATTGGAGCAGGTGAGCCCATCGTCAGCTCTTCCCGTTTAGTGGCTGCGAGCGCTCGTACATCATGCTGACAGCCAGATATTTACACCTTGGATGGGGACACAGCTTAATGCTTCTTATATTGATGGAGCGATCGCAGAGAGGGGAAAAAGTTCATCACGATTAATGTGTGGTCCGTGTTGGGAGAGGCAGTCGGGGAGGAAGCTGCAGCTGAGAATGGCTGCCACGCGGGTCAGCGACGGTATCCATGCTTCTCCAGCACGTCTTATTATAGGCTCTGGTTACAGTCCCCTGGGTGCAGCAAGGTGTCGTACTCCAATTTGTATTCTAGCGCTGCGCAGGTGCTTTGTCTCAAAGTACACTAATAAATGTGTCAGTGTGAGGCGCGGGGTTTTTTATCTGCTGGCCCCTTCACTCATGAGCGCTTTCAACGCTCACAGGAGAGTTCGGAGAGGTGTGCAGCGGCCGGCTGAAGCTCCCCGGGAAGCGGGACGTGTCGGTCGCCATCAAGACTCTGAAAGTGGGCTACACGGAGAAGCAGAGGCGGGACTTCCTGTGCGAGGCCAGCATCATGGGACAGTTTGACCACCCCAACGTCGTCCACCTGGAGGGAGTCGTGACTCGAGGTAGCGTCTGGTCTCCTGTGAAGCAGCCATGCAGGCGGAGATGAAACGGTGTCTGATGGCATTAGCCACCGTTACGTGTTTAGACGCTTTAATGGGAGGACCAGATGGTGACTTTTAATTAAAAGAAAAATGAAACGTGGAGCTAAAAATAAGTTGGAACCAGGTTCGGCTCAGCGAAGCTTTATGAAAGCAACTAAAATGTAGGAATTAATTAATCAGCTCCTGTTTTTGTTCCTCCTTTGCTTCAGGGAAGCCGGTCATGATTGTCATCGAGTACATGGAGAACGGCTCATTAGATGCTTTCCTCAGGGTGAGTACCACCTCCACACAAGGTGCAGCATCTTTTAGAAGGTTCCTGTGCACCACGACGGAGCTTCCCAGAGAGCCGCGGCTCTGCAGCACATAAACATCATAAATCTTGTTCTGGAGCTGCTGCAGCGCCGTGACCCACCTTCCCCCGTGGCTGACCCGCCTGTGTCTCCCTCTCTGCGCAGAAACACGATGGTCAGTTCACAGTCATCCAGCTGGTGGGAATGCTGCGGGGCATAGCAGCGGGAATGAGATACCTGGCTGATATGGGCTATGTCCACCGAGACCTGGCTGCACGGAACATCCTTGTCAACAGCAACCTCGTATGTAAAGTTTCTGACTTCGGCCTGTCAAGAGTGATCGAGGACGATCCCGAGGCTGTCTACACAACAACCGTGAGTCAATTAAAGAGTTAGCGCCGTAGCCAGAGCCTTGTCTGAATTCTCTTATCAAGCGGCCGCTGGTGCATGAAAATGGAGCAGAACAAAAGGTGCATGCCAAGGTAGACTCCAGCAGCTCCCCCAGGGACGGCAGCGCCTCCTATAAACGGCTCAGCCCTTCGTTTTCACAGTTAGGCCAGGTTTTACATCAGGCTGGAAATGTGACGATCAGACGTGAAGCAGACATCCGAGGGAAGACACCGCCGTGCTGACCTGACTGATGAACGCAGCTGAAGATCACTATCTCTCTGCTGCTGCTGCTGGGTCAGATTCCAAACCCGTGTCCATCAGGGCCTTTCCTTCCAGAGAACTTCTCACATCCTTCAGTTTAGGTGGCTTAAAAAACCGCAAAGGATGCAGCAAAACAGCGTTTAGAGAGAGAGTTTGTGTGTGTGTGTGTGTGCGCGCGCGCGCGTGCACGCCACTTCCTGTTTCCTCAACATCTTGGGACGTTTGTCTTTTATTCTGAAGGTTGCATCACGTGTCTCAGCAGACTGAAGGTGTTTTAGATTACTCTACCACTAGTTAGTGTCTGATTAAAGGTGCATTATGGAAGTGTGACAGCCAAAACATGTATAGAAATAATAAATGTCTTCTTCATACGTTCTCCTGCAATGCCCTGGTCCTGTAGAATGAGCCCTGGCATTTTTACTGTGATTGCCTGTTTTTCTGTAAAATCACAGAAAAAGAGAGATGCTCGGGTCGAGCAGGCTGCTTCATGCGCGTTCACGCTCAGGCATCGCCCGTAGCATTTGCTATCCGTAGCTTTAGCAGCAGAGAGAGAGGCAGTGCCACTTTGTCGCTGTTCCTAACGCCTAGTGACAAAGCTAGCTACATTTCTGAGGACCCTTAGCTACTTTCTGTATAACTTTCTTCTAGAAATTTCCTGCTAATTAGCAACAAAACAGCCATTTTCACTCTGAACCGTTCTTTGAACATTGTTTCAGCTGTCATCAAGGATATAAAAGTTACAGATACGTCAACTGTCACTGGCGTTACAGCTCACCTAGTAAGATGTCTGACTCTCATGCAGAAGACCTGGATTCGATTCTGGGTGTGAACATAGTTCATTTAGAGTTTATTTTTTACATTAATGGTATATTTTTTTACAGTAAGATGCCCAAATTTTTATTTGAGACTCGCCGAACGGCATTGAATTCACAGATAAAAAAGATGTGGGTTCAACTTTCATTTTGGAACAATTTTTCAAGCAAGGGAAGGGAATGATCTGAGCATGCAGGAGGACTGATCCATCATAAACCTTTGTCGGCTGTGCTGAAGAGAAAGGTACAGAACCACATTGTTTAATTAATTAGCTGCGTGTCCTCTGTCCTCCAGGCCACACACACACACTCACAGGACTGTCTCAGCTATTATTTTTGTTAAGGAGTGTGCACGTACAGCATGCGCCTCGTGCACAAGCCTACTATTGAAGCTGCCGTTACGCTTTTGGCCTGAGGGGGCGATCGCGAGCATAAAAATTCAAAACTCCATAAAGTCCCTTTAATTAGATTGAGGTTAAAAAGCACTAATGAGATAATTCTCTGTGATCTGACCCGCTGCTGGCTTTTATTTAAGGTAACATCTACTGAGTCTAGATGCTGGAATGTGAGGAAACGCTCACGCTGCTCGCTCTTTAAAACAGTTAAAATGTGACGGCTTCACTGAGAGCTAATAGCTGCTTTTATGCTTGCGTTTCCTCTGATTCTACAGAAAGTTGTTTACCTTCAGCAGCTGCGGGCACAAACCACCAGAAGCTGCTAATGACGGTTTTTTAAAGGATGCTGCATAAAGTTGATTTATCAACCACCAACGCTGTTCCAGCTCACAACGCCTGTTTAGAATAAAGACCGATACCTGCTTTCATATCTGAGCTGATCAGTTGCTGTTTTGTGTGTTTCTAAGCTGACTGTTTTAGAGGAACTTGGAGGATTTAACGACTCTGATCTTTGCTCCAGCCGCTGACCTGCCTCTCACTCATCAGGGTGGTAAAATACCGGTTCGATGGACCGCACCAGAAGCCATCCAGTATCGTAAATTCACCTCTGCCAGCGACGTGTGGAGTTACGGCATTGTGATGTGGGAGGTCATGTCCTACGGGGAGCGGCCATACTGGGACATGTCCAATCAGGACGTGAGTAACACAGTCAGAACCACCAGCACCGCACTAACGGGCTTGAAATAACAACTGTTTCACTCCCCTGAACAGCCTATGGTCAGAGAAATGGCTTCTACATGTGAGACGACTGATGGGCTAACGGCTAGGGCAGCATGACTGTCAGCAGCTTCTACTGTGTGTGTGTGGGGGGGGGGGGTGTATAAACATAAAACACGGTTAAAACAACCCAACCCTCACTGAGACTGTCAGAGCAGCCTGACCTAGGGCCCTCTGTGGATCCTCTACAGGTAACACGTTTAGTTAAAGCCAAGGCGAGGCCTGGAGGACAGCAGAACCCCCGCTCCGCTGCCTCCCAGACTGATGGCACGTCCTTTTATCCCAGGCGAGGCTCATTAGTGGGATTCAGCTCAGCTTGGCTCATCAGCAGCGTGGAGGAGAGGAGGAGGGGCGGAGTCTGAGCAGATCACACGGGCGGGGCGATCCTGGAGAGGCTGCAACACTGGTGCCGTCCCAGCTGTCCCCGTCACTCTCAGTGGGACCTACTGGATGACGCGGTGCTTTATAAGCAACTGTCATCTGAAAACGACGACGTAAAGATTTATTAGATGAACCAGCGTGAAGGCAGCAGCGCGTGTGTTCTAACAGCTCAGACTGGCTGATTTTCAGCTGCATTAATCACATAAATGAGCTTCTGCTGCAGATTGTCAATTTTCAGTTTCAGCTGTAGTAACAACTTTTACATAGAACCTTCTTAAACCGTCGGGAGGCGACGCGCTGTGCCAGAGCGTCGCCTCCCGACGCGCAGGGGCTCCCAACGCACACGCTCGATCACACCGCGTCTTTTTTTGACGCTTAGGGTGTGAGGATGTCGTCTTGAAATCAAACAAAATGGATGAAATCTAGTTCTGATGAACTTTCTTAGGTGTCAGAACTCAGTCGGGTTCACGTCCTTACAGTCAGAACAAATGAAAATCTTGGTGAATGATACCAGAAGCTTGTCTTTAGGTAATGACCCGGTCCCGGTCCAGCAGAACCCTTGTGCAGGTGGGACACGATGGCTCCAGAACCGTGGGTGAGCTGGAGATGGATCAGGAGAGCGAGGGAAACACGAGGCTGTTTTACTGCTGGAGCTGAGAGGATCACAACAAAAACACCAGTTTGTGGTGCGTTCAGGCAGCCGCCGTTCAACAACAGCCTCCAGAGAGCGGCTGGGTGGGGCGGGGGTGACCTCGGACAAAACAGTCTGAATCCACGGGAAGGAGAAACCGCCCCGGAGTGGGACGGCCATCAGAAGGTGGTTGTTAAAGTAAACAACTCTTGTCATAACGGTCTAAACGTCTGTAAACGTCAACGACGTACAGCGGTGGGAAGAGAAGATCTGGGCATGTGTGTGTGTGTGTGTGTGTGTGTGTGTGTGTGTGTGTGTGTGTGTGTGTGTGTGTGTGTGTGTGTATGTGTGGTTACTTTTGGTAAATTGCCAAAAGAATATAAAGGTATTTAAAATGTATTATTCCATATACATAGATTATTAATATTATTGAACCTTTAATATTTGACTGATGATATAAACAGGTGATCCCTCACACCCTGCACATCATGAGCAGGGTGTGAGGGATCTTTTAGGGTGCTTTCCGCTCTCCTGAGGCAGCGAACGTTGTGTAGTTCGTCCAGGGAAGACAACGGGGCCGTCTCCACGATCCTCTGCAGCGATTTCCTCTGTGCTGACGTGCAGCTAGCGCACCACGCGCAGAAGCAGTAGCACAAGATGCTCTCTATGGAGCAGCGAGAGGAGGACACCAGCAGTTTATGTGAGGTGATGTTCTTCCTGAGGACCCGCTGTTGTGTTCACACCCCAGGACAGGTCATCTGTGATGCGTACACCCAGGAGGCGGAAATCAGACGCCCTCTCCACGCAGTCCCCGTTGATGAAGAGTGGACTGATATCCGTTTTCTTTTTCCTGAAATCCACAACAATTCCTTCTCTTTGCTGTGTTCAGGAGCAGGTTGTTCTCCGTGCACCACGCTGTCAGCCGCTGCACTTCGTGCCTATAGGCGGACTCTTCTCCCTCCGATATGAGCTCCACCACAGTGGTGTCATCTGCGAATTTCACAATGATGTTGCTGTTAGGAACGGGTGCACGGTCGTGGGTGTACAACGCAAAGAGCAGGGGGCTCAGTACACAGCCCTGGGGGAGCCAGTGCTAACGGTGAGAGCTGAGGAAATGTGGGGGCCCACCCTGCCCCTGTGTTTACGATCTGTCAGGAAGTCCTTTATCCAAAGACAGGTGGGGTATGGGAGTCCCAGTCTGACAGTTTGCACACCAGTCTGTCCGGGAGGGTAGTGCTGAAGGCACTGCTGGAATCAACCAAGAGGAGGCGTGCGTAGTTCCCATGATGCTGCAAGTGGGATGGAGCAGCATGAAGACCAACAGCTACAGCATCCTCAGTAGACCTGATAGCTCGGTATGCAAGTGATGAGGATCAAAGATGGGAGGGGTGAAGGACATGATCTGACTCCGGACCTGTCTTTCGAAGCACTTCATCAGGACTGGAGTGAGTGCTGCAGGTCATTCATACAGGTTACAGGTGATTTTTGGTAAGCGGTCTATGGTGGAGGAGTGCAGACAGTGTGGGACCGAGGCCAGGGACAATGACAAGTTGAAGATCTTCTGGCAACCCCAGCCAGTGGTTCTGTGCAGTCCCTCAGCACACGTCCCCACATGCCGTCAGGACCAGCCGCCCTCCTGGGGTTGACAGCCAGAAGCGAGCATCTCACTTCATGCTCCTGCACCCTCAAGCTGGGAGTGGTGTCGCTGTGGGCCACTGTTGTCACTAACTGCTGTCACCGGTGTGTGTGTGTGTGTGTGTGTGTGTGTGGTAAAATCCATCTCTCTCTTGGTTCTAGAGGAGTTCTTGTCCACTCTTCTTCATAAAGAGGCTCCTGCTCTTCTCTCTGATGGTTCCACCACAGCACCTCCGTCTGGACTCTGACAGGACCGTTGCAGAACCTTGGTTTTCCGTTCCAGTCGTTCTGCCATAGATCTGCTGCTGGTTCTGGGTCATGGTTCTGTTTCATGAGCTGGTTTTGCCCAAACCTCAGCTGTCAGACAGCGACACTCACTTCCATTCCTAGAAGACATTTGTGACTGCACAAGCCCACACCACCAGCCTCCCACCACCGTGCAGCTGTCTGGCTGTGGCTACCATGCTGCACCATTATGGGTTAACATCTCCACTGGCTCTTGTTCTAGAGGCCAGAAGAACCTGATCTGTGCTGCTGAGGGTATTGTAGACATTGCGTCAACACACGCCTGTAGCCTCCAGGCCAGCACGCTGCGGCTGGTCGCTGGAAGATTCTGAGCCTGGACTCATTTTCACACAGCTTCAGTGTAAGGCGCTGGAGTCCGTTTGAACTGGGACCAGTTCAGATTTATTGAGTCCTGTGTCCTACAACTCCATGTTAAACAGGGCGGGCGTCTTTCAGCTGCATGAGCAGCATCAGCCCCTCTTTACAGCAAAACCAGCCCTCTCCACAGCGTTATGGAGCTGCCGCAGACCTTCTCATCAGGTGCACATCACTTCAATCTCTCCTTTAGATGCCTTTAAACAGAAAAGCCTCAGCAAAAATATTCTGGTATGTAGAAACTCGCGTCAGCAGCATCGGTCTGTTGCTGCATCCCCAAAGTAATAACGATGGAAATATTGCTGTCGCTTTAAGAGAAGCGCAGGGAAGCTTCAAATACGATTCATTTAAAAGATGCTCCCACAGCTGCAGCATCTTCACACCAGTAAAGTCCTGGAGGACGTGCGCTGGGTGGAGGCTGTAGAGCATCTTCGTGCAGATGTTACCAAAGCTCACCGCGCTGGACAGAGTTAGGGTTCACACTGAGCTGCGACCTCGTTAAGAATCCTCCTTCTCCTCTATCTGGGAAAACCAACAGATGCAGTTCCGCCTTTTTTCCAAACGCCTTTGTTTGTTTCTTTTTCTAAAAGTCACGGGAACGATGAAGTCACCGTGCTCCTCTGAGCGCTGCTGCTTCCGCAGACAGAGTCCAGCTGTGCCAGACCACTCCAGGCCGCTCCTCGCTCCCGGACTCTCGACACGTTTTGATTGACGGTGGAGGCTGACAGCCTCTCGTGTCTAGCACCCACGGCTGAACACGATTAAGATTCTCCGTCTCTCTCGTGCAGAACTCTGCTGATTGAACAATCGCTTGTTAGAAAAGCTAAACACGATAGCTCTGCTGGTCGACAGACATCAGGCTTTTTTCTGCTTTGTCAAGATGTCAGCAAACATCCTGCGGGGATTCAGGAAGAACATTGTTTGCATGTTTCCCAGTGCTTTCAGTGCACTGCCACGCCTTCCCTGCGCTCTGTCTCTGAGCCGTCCTGATGGGAATATCTGATGGGAATCTGCAGAGATGTGCACAGCTCCTTCCCTCCACCACAGCAACAGGGCAGCCTGCTGCACCTCGTGTTCTCACAGCTCTGACTTTTAATCATCTGTGCTAAAATGGTGACAACGTCCACACACGACTGCAGCAAGCACCCGTGTTTGACTGTAAAGGTTTACTCCAGCATCTGATGATCCATTCCAGAACCCAGAGTGAGCCAGTAAAGAGCAACGCGTTGTGTGTGGCAGGATGCACCTCTGTGAGAGCTGCTTTAAAGCCCAGCTGCAGGGCCGTCTGTCTGAGCCCCGTTAGGAGAGGCAGACACAGGAAAAGTGTGTTTTCAGGGTCAGCAGGAAGAAAAGGGCTGTGATGTTGGAGGAATGCCTGGGCTGAATACATCAAATAAAGCACTGTGGCCATGAAATGAAAGTTTGTTGATAGCTTAGCCGCTGATGCTCGTTCCTTTTTCTGAATCATGATGAGACGGCGGCTCGACGTGGAGTCACAATCAGATGATTAAAGGAAATAAAGACAAAAGAGCAGAAGCTGGAAATCCACTAACACATCTCCACAAGGTCACAGCAGACCAAATGAAATAACTAGTGTTGATGCACGATGCTGTTGTTACGCACCGTCGCTCCATCCTGTCCGCCTCCGCTGCTCCAGACTCAGGACCACAGCAGCAAACGTTACCGAAGCTCAGTCGTCGGACATACACGACCCCATGTCTTCTAACGACCTGGGTTTTGGGAAACCGTAAAAGTTTCAATGATTCAGAACCACCTTTACCTCCGACCTGCTCTCCTGTGCTAATCACCAATGTTGTAATGGCCGCTTTGTTCTGAGAACGGCTGCTTTAAGGTGTCATAAGCTTAGACACACCTCCTTACATCTGCACGCCCCGGACTATGTAAACATTGGTCGTGGTGATGCTAGCCGCAGAAACACGCTCGGTCTGTGCTTTTTGTGCCTCGTTGCCAGGACAGTTGAGCTTCAGTTGGCTAGCTAGCTGTTAGCTTGTGAGCTTGGGCTTCTCTGAACAGGCTGTTCAGGAAGCAGTCCCTTATTTATAATCCTTAAACACACTAAACCAGGGAGCAACACTCTCCTCTACTTCACTCTGGACGCATCAGCGGTGCCAAACGGCTGACTGGCGAGCTTCACTGCATTCCAGTTCACACCGGGAGAATCTCACCCGCAGAGCAGCCTCTCTCCCTAACCCTAACCTCAAAGGTCACGGTTTGTTTCTGCCATCCGACGTTAAACTCATTGATGTAATCTACATAGATATGAAAGGAGTACGGTAGTCTTTTATTTTGAAAAGTACCAGACCTTTTCCCTCTGGCACTTGAGGAGTACACAGAGGCGGAGCTGGCCTAAATGGCGCCCTGTGCGAGATCCCCCGTGACACC
>SSNQ01034495.1:458311-474137 GCA_006942095.1 Nothobranchius kuhntae
GACGCTTCTCTTTTCGCTCCCTTATCTTTTTTCCCCACGGCTCTTTGTCCTGTCTGCCCACAGAGCGCTTCTCTGCATTTCTTCTGAAAAACTCTATTTTTAACCATGGATTTGAGAGACTGGTCATTCAACGCGGTCGATAAGATTTTTTCAACAATGAGAACGGAGCAGGGGGCTCCCACATGTCCACAGGGGACACACCCGGTGGGATATATGCTGGATTCCTGGAGGGAGTGGAAGATCGTATGCCTCTCCCAGCTGTCCATTGAGGATGTCGAAGATGTGTGGATATTCAGCCTGATGATCACTGGATTTCTCCTGATTGGAGTGGGAGGATATCTGGTTTTCTGGAAATTTGGGAAGTCGGGAGCGATTGGAGGGCGACCCGCACCCACGGAAAGCACCGTCCGTGTGGAGACTTCTCAGACTGGGACGTTACATGAGGTTAATTGTAAGCTGGACAATGTTCTAGCTGCGATACCGGTATTAGTGCGCAAAATGGATGTCATCTCGGAGAGAGTCACCAGACGGTATGGACAGGTTTAAAAACCCAAAATCGGCTTCACTGAAGGACTGGAATGATCAGTTTAAATACTGAAGGCAGAGAGGAAAATGATCTCAGCCTGACCCAAACAAACTCTTGTTATCTGAATCTGACACCCTGGTAGCCTTAAGCTGCAAGCAACAAACTCCCACGAAGAAATGCAGACAGATGCTGTGACCCCCCCCCCCCGCATTCGGATTGGTGGACTTCAGCCTGGCGAGGTCATCAATCTGTAGGAGTTAATGTACTCTTTGCTTCTCACAAGATCTGAAGTGCCTCTTTTTCCCTCCGCCTGAACCCATCCTCATGTAACCCTCTTATCTCTATTAAGGTAGCGTGACTCAGAGTTGCGAATGACCACAGTCACCAATTCTTGTCATGTGTCTTGCCCATGTATGTCTGACCTCTGAAGTGTGTGTACTGAAACTCTAATTTCCCTCTGGGATTAATAAAGTATGATTGATTGACGTTTTCCACTGAAACCGTGTGATTTCCTGTCTAGCTCACGTTAACTGCAGAAAGGGTCGTGTCCCAGAAGCAGCCCACGGTAAACGTAGAACCTGATCACGTTTTAGCGGCGCGGCGCTTCTGGGACACATCTGAACATTTCCGCATGGCGGCTGGTTTGAATCACCCCTGCAGACCGATGCCTCCAGTGTGAAGCAGGGGTACTGAGGTGGCTTTACTGATGTCAGAGGGTTTGGGTGGTGTTGTCAGGGTGACGGTGCTAATTAAAGGATCCTTCTCTGTTCCCCAGGTCATAAAGGCCATAGAAGAAGGGTACCGTCTTCCAGCCCCCATGGACTGTCCTCCAGGGCTGCACCAGCTGATGTTGGACTGCTGGCAGAAAGACCGAGCTGAGCGTCCCAAGTTTGATCAGATAGTTGGCGTCCTTGATAAAATGATCCGCAACCCTAACACCTTAAAAACCCCGGTGGGAACATGTACAAGGTACGGAAATAAAACCTCAAATGGATCATTTTCAAATGTGGACTCTTACAATAAAGTATTTCTTCTTTTATTATGGTGCATTAATGGATTATCTAAAGTGTTCAGTGGATGATTCAGCCTCTCTAGCGCAGAGATGAAAGATAATTCCTGAGGAATTGATTCCCCAAAGCGGCCTCCTCAAGGCTCTACGGCCAATAACGGGGCTTTTAAATCAATCTCTATAATGAGTTGCTCGTACTTGTGAGAGCAGAGGGAGCGCCGGCCCTCGCTCCGACGTTTGTCAGATGAGTTCTATTTGCAGTCAGGACGTCCATTCCTGAGGTGGGATGGATCTCAGAGGTTACAGCTTGGTTAAGCAGCCTTTTATGCTACAGAGACAGCAGGGCATGTGCTGAGAAATGAAAAGTATTGACAAAAATATTATTCACAAGTGCATGCTGATTGGCTGCTTCCACTTATGAGTTTCTGTTGGATCGAAGTCTCCAAATAGCACTTTTTCCTCTCCTCTTCTCAATTTAGCGCCCTGCTGGAGGCCTTTGGTCGTTGCTTTGTCTCGCCTCTTGCTTGATTGTAATTTCAGCGGAAGGCTTCCTCTTCACATAAGACATAAATGTCTCTCTGTGCTCATCCTGCAGACCAATCAGCCCGCTGTTAGATCAGAGCACACCAGACTTCGCTGCTTTCCGCTCGGTGGGAGAGTGGCTGGAAGCCGTCAAGATGGAGCGATACAGAGACAACTTCACAGCAGCTGGCTACAGTTCCTTAGAGTCTGTGGCCAGGATGTCAATAGAGTAAGTGGATATGAAGCCTCTTGGTGGCACAGAATTAAAACCAACCACATCATCTCAGTGGCATGCAGTGGCATTCCTGAAAGCACGCTTCATTCACCCAAGCTGCAGACACTTGGATGTGATCCGAGGCCGCTCTTTTTCCTGCTCTGCCTTATTTCCACGCTAAAGCTGGGAAAGTTTAGACTTTTCCGCAGTTCAACGGGGGTTACGCCCACTTCACTATTCCTCTGACATCTCCTTCACTTGAAAACTGTTTAATCTGGAAACAGAAAGCGTGTTTCTTTCCTCCTGGCTCAGCAGAACAGCCCAGAGAAGCTGAGCTGCCACTTAATCCTCATCCTTTTAGCAGAGTGCTGTAGGAGCCACTGTTAGCCGAGTGTTTGTCGTGAATGTTAGTGTCCCCCACGCGTAGACCACCCTTAGGTTGGGTCTAAAAGGACCTTAGTTTACACCACCGTGTTGCTGTTTTGCTCAGAACGGTCGGTTGAACTTGGGCAGCCCTTATCTCTGGTTTTATCCTCACACCGAGCCCTGGAAGCTCACTAATGACTCGGTTGTGTTAAATAAACTCGTTTGGCTGCACAAGACAACACGTCTTGTTTTACTTTTTGAGCCCATCAACAAAACAAAACCTCAGCGGCTGCTTCCTGTAGCATCTGTAAGCCCCGCCCCTCCATCATGTTGAATGCTTTAGGCTTGTTTGATGTTTACAAACACTGGTAATCAGCTCCGGTAGACACCACAGAGTGTAAAAGCCCATCAGACCTTTAGAACACGAGTAACGCTCTGCTGAGAAGTCCACCAACCGTCCCCTGACTGATGTGTTGTCTCTTCCAGGGACGTGATGAGCCTGGGGATCACACTCGTCGGCCATCAGAAGAAGATAATGAGCAGCATACAGACTATGAGAGCCCAGATGCTGCATCTCCACGGTACAGGAGTCCAGGTGTGACGAGCCGCCTTGTCGGGGCAGAAACACAGAAGCAGAACTTAGCCGTAGCGGCGCCTCGGGCGCGCCCGGCGCTCCGGTCATCTGCTGCGTCTGACCCCTGCTGCTGCATCTGGAGTGGAACCATCCCTCTGTCCCTCAGTGAGGGACGTAGGTCCGTCTCTGCAGAAGGCTCTGAGGAGAGGAAAAGGGCAACGCAAAAGCAACTACCTGGACAAGATGACTCTTTTCTCTTACCACATATCAACAGGCGTGATGAAAAGGAGCTTCCTTACCTGAATGAGGGGTTGAACTGCACTCTATGGCTGCGGGTGCTCCGTACACAGGAGAGAAAACGTGTTTACTCGCTTTGGTTTCATGGATTTTCTAATTTCTTCGTGCTTGCCACAGGGAGACGATGTGGAGCTGCTTTTTCTCCTCTGGACGTGACGACAGGGTAACCCGTGGAAACGGCAGATGGACGTTCTGGGGCGTAGATCTTCTGCTACTGCTTGTGCTGACTTGTTCTGGGCCGTGTGACTCGTTTGCAGTGATTTGAATACTTTTCTCTCCGTGCATCATCTGCTTGTTTTGGGTGCACCACAGTGGGGATTTGACTTTGTCCTGGAGGTTTCATCCAGGAATTTGCACGAGTGCAGCACCGAGGAGATGCAGGGGGCAAATGGTTCTTCTAAACTCCGGACTTTTATATTGAAGTAGCAATATCCTTTGTCTTAGAGTTCACCACAGCACAGAGCGTCAGGACGTAGGCATCGATTAGAACGCGTCAGCACAGTTCAAAGATTGTATGAAAGTGCAGCCACTGCATTTGGTTTTGCCTAAACCGTTGCACACAGTTTGTTCCGTTGAGTTGTTCAGCTGCAGAGATGTTTGAGTGGATCTTAGAGAGTAGATATAATACTGCCTTAAAGATGTTTAGATGAAGTGTCACCACTTTTTTAGGTCATGCTATTGCAATGCTTTCTGTGGCTCGTGTCGAGGCTTTTTGTTCCGATTAGTTTTTCCCTCTCCTTGTAGCGCCATGTCTTCTTATCTGAACTTGATCGGATGTGCACAGACAGTTTAACACGGGAAGAGATTGACTTAAAAGAGCAATAATTACCAGGGAGAATTGGTCCTCACCTGAGTTTCTTAAAGGTGCTAGGTAGAGTGCATGTGTGTCAATGTTTGTAAAGGTTTAGTCACCATCAGACGGGGGAGGAACGTACCTCTGCGACCTGAAAAGGTTTAGAGCGTGCTCAGAAAACTGCCTTGCCAAGTCATCAGATGAAATAGTCCTGTTGTATTTTGCCTCTGTGATGTGCAAAAGATTCGATGAAAATCTAACACGGCATGGAAATGTTGGACTGAGTGGCTGTGCGGATGAAAGTGGCGCCGTTTGAAACTCTAGAAAGGTGCCAATTAGCCATGCTCACATCATCTTACGACACATTGCGCCACCCAGAAATCAAAGATTCGCTTCAGTGTTTGGGCATGACAACACAGGAGCAGAGGACGGAGCCTGCATCAGGCGCAGATTGTGCTGTTAAATTCCTCCGTTCTGGCTCTGTAGGCAGCCACGCAGCTCCTCTTGTTTATTCATGCGGCTCCGCTGCTCATCCTTCACAGGCCAAGATGTGACGGAACATGCATTAAAGTCTGCTCCTCTTTTCTGCCGTGTGGCTGTGTGCAGAGAACAGAGATGAGGGGACCTAGCTTAAAGCCGGTTGACTTCTTTGGTGCCATCTGTCTCCACTTCAAGAAGAGAAGTCTCCATGTTTGCTGCATATGTTTGTGTCGTTTTCTTTGATAAGTAAAGTAATTTATTCAGCTCTCATGTGACGGGGAGCGGTGCTTGCAGAAGAAAACTGTAATTTTTTTCATTGCTGCTGTAACCTCAGAGACAAGTCAACATTTTAAAGCTGCCGTCACTTTGGTTTCACCTTCAGTGCATAAACATCAGGAGTCAACCTTGAGCTCAAAAACAGGAAGTGAAAACATTTGCAGCTTCCTCTGGGGGGGGGTTTCTACCAATCTGGTTCCAATGCCAGGCTGGCTCGACATCAGCTCCTTCTGCTCCATCTGCCTGTAGCACTCGTCCAGTATACCTAAACCAGTGCTATCCTTATACCCACTCCAGTATACCTAAACCAGTGCTATCCTTATACCCACTCCAGTATACCTAAACCAGTGCTATCCTTATACCCACTCCAGTATACCTAAACCAGTGCTATCCCAGTACCCACTCCAGTATACCTAAACCAGTGCTATCCTTATACCCACTCCAGTATACCTAAACCAGTGCTATCCCAGTACCCACTCCAGTATACCTAAACCAATGCTATCCTTATACCCACTCCAGTATACCTAAACCAGTGCTATCCCAGTACCCACTCCAGTATGTCTAAACCAGTGCTATCCTTATACCCACTCCAGTATACCTAAACCAGTGCTATCCTTATACCCACTCCAGTATACCTAAACCAGTGCTATCCCAGTACCCACTCCAGTGTACCTAAACCAGTGCTATCCCAGTACCCACTCCAGTATACCTAAACCAATGCTATCCCAGTACCCACTCCAGTATGTCTAAACCAGTGCTATCCTTATACCCACTCCAGTATACCTAAACCAGTGCTATCCTTAAACCCACTCCAGTATGCCTAAACCAGTGCTATCCTTACACCCACTCCAGTATACCTAAACCAGTGCTATCCTTATACCCACTCCAGTATACCTAAACCAGTGCTATCCCAGTACCCACTCCTGTACGCCTAAACCAGTGCTATCCCAGTACCCACTCCAGTATACCTAAACCAGTGCTATCCCAGTACCCACTCCAGTATGCCTAAACCAGTGCTATCCCAGTACCCACTCCAGTATGCCTAAACCAGTGCTATCCTTACACCCACTCCAGTATACCTAAACCAGTACTATCCCAGTACCCACTCCAGTATGCCTAAACCAGTGCTATCCTTATACCCACTCCAGTATACCTAAACCAGTGCTATCCCAGTACCCACTCCAGTATACCTAAACCAGTGCTATCCTTATACCCACTCCAGTATACCTAAACCAGTGCTATCCTTATACCCACTCCAGTATACCTAAACCAGTGCTATCCTTATACCCACTCCAGTATACCTAAACCAGTGCTATCCTTATACCCACTCCAGTATACCTAAACCAGTGCTATCCTTATACCCACTCCAGTATACCTAAACCAGTGCTATCCCAGTACCCACTCCTGTATGCCTAAACCAGTGCTATCCCAGTACCCACTCCTGTATGCCTAAACCAGTGCTATCCCAGTACCCACTGCAGTATGCCTAAACCAGTGCTATCCCAGTACCCACTCCAGTATGCCTAAACCAGTGCTATCCCAGTACCCACTCCAGTACACCTAACACCAGTGCTATCCCAGTACCCACTCCAGTACACCTAACACCAGTGCTATCCCAGTACCCACTCCAGTACACCTAACACCAGTGCTATCCCAGTACCCACTCCAGTATGCCTAAACCAGTGCTATCCCAGGACCCACTCCAGTATGCCTAAACCAGTACTATCCCAGTACCCACTCCAGTATGCCTAAACCAGTGCTGTCCCAGTACCCACTTCAGTATGCCTAAACCAGTGCTGTCCCAGTACCCACTCCAGTATGCCTAAACCAGTGCTGTCCCAGTACCCACTCCAGTATGCCTAAACCAGTACTATCCCAGTACCCACTCCAGTATGCCTAAACCAGTGCAATCCCAGTACCCACTCCAGTATACCTAACACCAGTGCAATCCCAGTACCCACTCCAGTACGCCTAAACCAGTGCTGTCCCAGTACCCACTCCAGTATGCCTAAACCAGTGCTGTCCCAGTACCCACTCCAGTATGCCTAAACCAGTGCTATCCCAGTACCCATCCCCCATTTTCCAACAGTAACAGCAAAAGGGCTCTCATCTCCTGCAGTACCTAGGTTCCTCACAAGGAGTCAGAATTCACTGAAGCAGAAGTTTGAGGAGTGTACCGCTGCTGCTAGAGAGACGTCTCAGGGATGCAGGAGTGGAGCAAATGTCGAACATGTGGCTTAAACATGTTGGTTCACACCAGAGAAAGAAAACAAAACTCTTCAGCGTTCTTCATCTGATGGAATCATGGACTGGTCGTCATTTTAAATGAACTATTGAGACTAGGGTTGTCACGGTAACCGGTGTAGCGGTAAACCCCGGTAAAAAAGTTGACAATAATAATAACGTCTTGTTTTATAAAACTATATTATCTCGGTGGATTACCGTGGCTGCGGTGTAGGCGCGGTGACCCTTACCAGCCACCGTATCATTGGCTGAAGTTGCCGGCGGCACATGCGCACTTTGTTGTTTACAACCAAAACTTTCTTGAAGCTAAAGCTGAAATAATGGCCAAAGGAGGAGACGGCAGCGCTCAGGACATTTATTATCCCTCAAAGAAGACAAAGTGGGAAGTACGGGCATCTTTTGGATATTTGAAGAATGCCGAGGGACAGCTGATAGAAGACGGCTATCCTGTTTGCAGCACGTGCAGAAAAAGTGTCTGTGAAAGGCAGCAACGCTTCAAATCTCATGACACATCTGCGTGACCATCACCCACAACTCTACAGTCAACGCAAGGCAAGCTAACGTTAGCGTTTTAGCTAAAATGCGTGATCCGAGGATTTGGGTTGAGGGAGAATGCAACGAGTCGCTATATAAAGCAGCCGCAGCGCCGCTACCTGCATATAAACCGTGTCGCGGACACCGCCATGTTGAAATGACGCTATGCATTACGGGGCTCCCAGGGGCAGATAAGAGTTGGTCTCTCTCCGAGAATAATTATGAATTTAACAACGATTACTGCCTGATGACATTTTCCCACATCTGCAAAGCTCACTGGAAGGACACAAACCGAGGACAATATTTTCCTGATATAGGGTTTATTACTCAAGTAAGGGTAAAAAAGTATCTGATTAGAAGGCTACTTGAGTACTGAGTATCATCTGGTCTAATATTTTTAAATGATGACATCAAACAGACATAAAATAAGAAGTTATGGGCAAATATTGGTATTTTAAAGACTAAAGGGGAAATATGTAAACAAATAAACAACATAATTACAAAATAACACATTTTAGGCTAAATTTAGATGCAAACTGAGGACAATATTTCCTGACATACAGGGTTTATTTAGTTGTCTGAAAATGTAGCACGTTTAAAAAATACCGCGATAATACCGAAAACCGTGAAAATTTTGGTCACAATAACCGCGAGGTTAGATTTTCACACCGTGACGACCCTACATGGAGACAAGCTGTCCTTCTGCCCTGGGATCACCATGAGAGGGAGGATCAAATGTTTAGAACCGGTTCAGAACCAGCTCTGGTGCTGGAACCATTTGGGTAGAAACCCCCGTTTTCATTTCTCTTTTGCCTCCTTCCGCAGCACCACTTTAGGTCAGAAACCCTCCAGAACCACTGCTTAGATGGTAATGAACCCGGAGTGGACCAGAAGCAGCTTTTTCCACGTTCACCAGGATTTTAATGTGTGATCTGGAAAACAACACCTGTCCTTAACGGGAGCGGTGCTGTTGCATTCAACATCGTTCTGATCCCAAGTGAAACAGAACAGGTCCGTTACCTCCACTCAGGTCCATCTCTGGCTGGTTCTGCTCTTCATCTGAAGTTTAGGAAACCAAAGCCTCACAGTTAAATCAGGACTCAGACTCATGACACGACTCAGACTGAGTTTCATTTACTATGAATTTATTCCTGAAAGAGGAGGACATGCTAGTGGTAGCATGTGTGCTCATAGAGAAGCCTGCCAGATAGAGGAGCTGATCTGGAAACACAAAACTAATAAATGATGAAGACAAATGGGATCGCTGTGCCAGACCGATGAAGAATGAGGAACGCCTCTTTAATCATAAACATAGAAAACAGCAGGACCTTGGCTTTACTGTAGCTTGGGTTCCATTTACTGTGGGACTCACCTTTAGAGAGACACCAGGAATTAGCCCTGGCCAGCACCCCCCCAACCCCCACCCATACAGCAGAGCTCAGCATTTGGCTCTTGGCCAACCCTTTGAATTGAATACAGGCATGAAGTCATTCAGTCAGCACAAAACAGCACGGCCCACAGCAGCGCTCCGCCTCACCCACAATCCCTTGGAGGCTTGGATTTTGTAACTGGGCCCAAGATGAGACCCCCTCTCCCAAGGGCAGAATCCCTCCGCTCCCTTTGCTGCATTGTTTTATGTTTTCTGGGGAGGCCATAGTTCAAGCCAAATTGAGATTAACGCCAGGGTACAATCGATTCAGCGTCCGAACAACCTGCAACTTTCCCAGCCGCGCGGCTGTCGGCTTCACTCAGCTTCATCGGCATTGTCTAGATCAGGTAGCTCAGCTCTGGAATATCAGAGGCTCTGTTGTGGCTTTGCTTCAGCAAATTTTAGAAACTAAGTAAAAAACAGAGGTCTGCTGGTTAGAACATGATGGATTGCATTATGAAAGGCAGAATATGAAGTTATTTTTCAAACCGAGAGGTTCAGCCATTGGTCGGGTTGAGGATGCTTCCAGAGACTGCAGCACAGTCAGTTGCGTCAGAAAGAGCTGAGGTTTAGGGATCTTTGTGTGTTCTAACTGTAAAACTTGTACATTTTTATTTATATTAGTTTTTTTATACCTGTTACTCAATAGAGAGCTCTGAATACATTGCACTATATTTTTGTATTTGACAGAGGAATTATTGTCACACACAAGATTTCTGTTGTACATACGTTTTCATTTAGGACCAAAGACAGTCGGTAGGATTCCCATCTAGAGTCTTAACCTTGTTTTCATTTTGCCTTTAGTTTGTTGTACAGTAATAAAAATGTTGATTCATTATTTATTTTTCTGTGATGAAGGTATTGACGATATTCACTGGTCATAGGTATTTTCTCCAACAGCTGAACTGTTTCATTAGACAATTTCTTGTTACATAGATGATCCTTTTTGATTTGTAATCTTTGTAATAGACTGTACATATATTTTTGGAAATATACAATCTCCACAAAAGACTTGAGTACTATTGATGTTTCCTGTGTAACTGTCCTGCTCCATTCACCCTTTGAGTCTTGAGGTTTTCCCTCAGCTCCCGTCTCAGCACACCTGTTCCCTCTTCATCAGCTTTCCACAGTTTACACGGAAACTTTCTACCTCGTTGTCCGTATTTTCCTTTAAACATCTTTGGTGTGTCCTTGCTGTGTTGAAATTTTAATTCCATCTTTTAGTTCTTTTTAAAACACAGAAAGGTTTTATTTACCTGCAACGTTTCGTTTGCGGCTGCAAACTTCTGGAGCGCAGCGTCTGAGGAGGGGAGCGCAGACACAGGTGAGTCCAGGAAGGTAAGTCTAAACTTGGTAGGTGCAGAGAATAGACTTACTGGGAGGACGAGGGGGGCGTAGGAAATGAGGGAGGGTAGTTTGGCTGCTGGGGTGAATCCAAGTGGGGTCTCCAGGAGAGCGGGCCGGCCGGGAGGAATGGAGAACAGTGAGAGCTGCGTCCGGAGATCCTGTGGGGTACAGGTGAGTAATCCTGAGAAGTCGCAGAAAACCAAAAACGTTCCAAAACCTGGTAACGGGTAAGCACAGGGAAAAGATCCAAAGGTTCACAAAACAAGTTCTAGAAACACTAGAGCACAAAATCCAAGAGTCGCAAGAGGGCAGGAAACTACCAAGCTGTAGTAATCATCCGGCGTTGAGTGTCCTCCGTCCTCCGTCCTCCCTTTGTAGCCGGACCCGCTGAATGCAAATCAGCTGCAGCTGGAGCCTCCCTCTCCTGAAACACACAACTCAAGGATGGGAAAATGAGAGGAGTACTCGCCCCGGCACATGACAGTGCCTTTCTCCCAGAAGAAGCTACAGTGATGTTCTGCTGAGCTGTGGTGGCCTCATGGAGGGGGCCATCGTCTAGCACACTGTTGCTAACCACTTAAACATTCTCCCTCTCCTGATAATAACACTTTTTACTCTCTTTGATGTTGGATGTGCTACTACTAGTTTACCCGTTTAATTATAGATCCACTAGGATAAATACAATAAAGTTTATCTCTCACCAAATAGAATATTTACTAAGAAATCACAATAGAACTATAGACACATTATTGTGTGTGTGTGTGTGTGTGTGTGTGTGTGTGTGTGTGTGTGTGTGTGTGTGTCTGCTCTGTCTTCTCCATCCCCAGTGAGTCATGGAGGATGGCTGCTTATACTGAGCCAGGATTCTCTGGAGGTTTCTTCCTGTTAAAAGGGAGTTTTCCTCTCCNAGACGCAGCCGTGGTGTGGAGTGTGTCGAGTTTGGTGGCAGGAGAATCTCGTCTCTGCTTTTTGCGGATGATGTGGTCCTCCTAGCTTCATCCAGCTCTGACCTTCAGCTCTTGCTGGGTAGGTTCGCGGCCGAATGTGAAGCGGCTGGGATGAGGATCAGCACCTCCAAATCTGAGACCATGGTTCTCGACCGGAAAAGGGTGGCTTGCCACCTCCGGGTCGGGGGAGAGGTCCTACCTCAAGTGGAGGAGTTTAAGTATCTCGGGGTCTTGTTCACGAGTGAGGGTAGGAGGGATCGGGAGATCGACAGGCGGATTGGTTCGGCGTCTGCAGTGATGCGGACGCTGAGCCGATCTGTCGTGGGGAAGAGGGAGCTGAGCCAGAAAGCCAGGCTCTCGATTTACCGGTCGATCTACGTCCCAATCCTCACCTATGGTCATGAGCTTTGGGTAATGACCGAAAGAACGAGATCGCGGATACAAGCGGCCGAAATGAGTTTCCTCCGTAGGGTGGCCGGGCTCAGCCTTAGAGATAGGGTGAGGAGCTCGGACATTCGGGAGGGACTCGGAGTAGAACCGCTGCTCCTCCGGATCGAAAGGAGCCAGTTGAGGTGGTTTGGGCATCTGGTCAGGATGCCTCCTGGACGCCTCCCCGGGGAGGTGTTTCGGGCATGTCCTGCCGGCAGAAGGCCCCCGGGTCGACCCAGGACACGTTGGAGAGGTTACATCTCCAATCTGGTCCGGGAACGCCTTGGGGTCCTGCCGGAGGAGCTGGTGGAGGTGGCCGGGGAGAGGACGGCCTGGAGCTCCCTAGTTGGGATGCTGCCCCCGCGACCCGGACCCGGATAAGCGGAGGAAGACGAGACGAGACGAGACTGTTGCTGCATGCTTGCTTAGTATGAGGATTGCTGTAAAGATTCTGACACTAGTCAGTGACTCGATGCAATTTGCTGGGTTCCTTCTATAGGAAACTTTTATCTGATTGGCTTAATGAACTGACCTGGATCAGAATGTTTACTATGTGAAGTGCCTTGAGACGACGCTTGTCGTGTTTCGGCGCTTTATAAATAAACTTCAATTGAATTGAATTGAATAGTGGTATGTGCCCAAAAACTACCCACAGTGGCCTTTGTAAAATTCTGCAGTCTGCCCAGCTTAATACCTCAGTGCGATTTCTGTGGGCATCCCACAATTGTATCCAGCCAAAACAACCCAAACTGGCCCTGTTGATGTCAGCCCATGTGAAGAATCCAGCACTCCGCCCAGTTTAACTGTTAAAATCACACTGTGGGTAGTTGTTGGGCACATAGAAATCACTGTAAGAAATTAATGTGGGAGGACAAAGGGGCTGACACCAAAGGGACCACTGGGTAGTTTTGGGGTAGATCTCACCATGGGTCACCCACAGAAATCACACAGAGGGACTGAACTGGGTGGGCCCCTGGATTCCCCACATGGGTCCGACACTCCTGGGGCCACTGTGGATAGTTTTTGGGCAGGCCCCACTGTGGGGTGCCCACAGAAACAATCAAAGCTAATCCACAAGGGCAAACATCCATTGGGCTGGTACAGGGAACCCCTCATGGGCCCAGCATGGGATGGATATGGGAAGATTTATCTGTGGGTTACCCCTAACTTAACCTAAAAGGGGCCCACCTGGGAAACCATCTGTTATTTCTGCAAAAGGAGAAAGCTATTGAGTTTGAATTTGGCCAAATGTATGCACATGCCTAATTCTGTTTAAACAATTACTGCACCCTTTCTGTAAACCCTAAAAACTTTATTTCACTCCTTAAATATCACAGTGTGTGCCTCCTAATGATAATTTAACTGAAAATGTTTTATCCGAACAACCAACATCTCATACATGAAAGTGATGCTGCCTAAACGTCTGCATCCCAAATCCTTATAAAACTCTCGAGTAGTGTTTCTGTCTCTGAGCCCCCACCCCCCTGCTACTATTACATAAGTAGCACAGGTGGAACATATGGGTGCTACTGACTGATGCAATCACTTATGCAAATGTACAAAATGACATTCAGAGAATTAATAGCAGCCTGAACACATGCTGTGGCAAATATGTAAATTATTTCATGTACAGTTGGAGATCTAGAAGACGCTGGTATTGAGAAGTTGTACAGTTCCCCTGCCTCTGTCCAGCATGGCTACCTGTACACCTGAGTTCTAGAGACTGGGACATCAGACCTTATGACATATTTGGTACTTTTCAGTTGAAGCTTATTTCTGATCTCAATGAATAAAAACTACGGTCCTTTTGTGAAAAACAAAGAGTTTAAACCAAACTAAATATAAAGTGTCATGCAGTTTTTCATCTAGACTGAACCTATGTAATAAATGTGATCTACTTGTTTATTGGGTAGTCCTCCACCCCTTTAATCTAAGCTAAGAATGTTTTATTTCATGCCATATCTGTGCTGCATCCATGTAATAACTCCAAAGTATGTCTTGAGAGCTCAGCTTAACACATTACTTGTCCTTGATAGGGTTAGATGATGATAAATGACCCGCACCTGTATAGTGATCTTCTGAGTCAGACATCACCACACTGAAGGTGATAGAGGTGGCTCGGGGATCTGGTTAGGATGCATCCTGGATGTCCCCATGGTGGGTTAGGGTTAGGGTTGGGGGGACTACGTCTCTTGGCTGACCAGGAAACGCCCTGGGATTCCCCAGAAAGAGCTGGCCCATTGGGAGAGGGAAGTCTGGGCCTCCTTGCTTAGGCTGCTGCCCCCGTGACCCGACCCCAGATAAAAAGATGAAAATGGATGGATGGAATGATATAAAATATTTTGTCTCTGCAAATTGCAGATTTTGAGCCACATGTAAAAAAAAACTGGCCCAGTGTGTAGACCCAAGTGTACACCGTCCTATGAACAGTGGTGTGTGAATCTAATCTTTTTTGTATTATTAACTGATAAATGATCTGCACTTGTATAGCGCCTTTCCAAGCCAGAGGACTCCAAAGTGCTTTACACTTCACCCGTGCACACACATATTCACACACTGATGGTGATGAGCTACAGTGTAGTGACAGCTGCCCTGGGGCGCGCTGACAGTGTTGAGGCTGCTGAGTACTGACGTCTCCGACTCCTCCGACCACCACCAGCAGGCAAGGTGGGTTGAGTGTCTTGCCCAAGGACACAGCAGCAGCATTCTCTGCTGGGATTGATCCTACCTTCCAATTACTGAACCACCCACTCTACCCGCTGAACCACTGCTACACAGAAGCTCATCATTTCACTAGTTTACAATCAAATTTTGTGTATCCTGTGTAGGCAGTAGGTCCGCTCCATCTCCACCACCGCTTCATGTGATTCATGATTCAACGTTGGATGCCCTGGTTCATGCCAGCCTTCTTTCATGTGTGAATTCAATTCAAGTAAGTTTATTTATAAAGCGCCAAATCACAACAAGCCATCTGAAGGCACTTCTCATTAAACATTCCAGTACAGGTTTGTTCATTAAGCCAATCAGTAAAAAGTTATAAGGAACCCAGCAAATTGCATCAAGTCACTGACTCGTGTCAGAGTCTTTACAGCAATCCTCATACTAAGCAAGCATGCAGCGACAGTGGAGAGGAAAACTCCCTTTAGATAGAAAGAAACCTCCAGAGGATCCTGTCTCAGTATAAGCAGCCATCCTCCACGGCTCACTGGGGATGGAGAAGACAGAGCAGACACACACGCACACACGCACACACACACACACACACCACACACACACACACGCACACACAACACACACACACACACCATACCATACCATACCAATTTTATTTATATAGCACATTTAAACACGGCATGAGAGCCGACCAAAGTGCTGAACAAAACACACAATAAAAACAATCAAAAATAAAAACTAAATCCATTAAAATCAAGTAATCCAACCCTAAAAGGAAAGGTAGAAAGGGAATAAGTTAGACAGAATTAAAAGCCAGAGAATAAAAGTGAGTTTTTAAACGAGACTTAAAAGGGAAAGAGAGGAAGAGAGTCTGATCGGGTGGGGCAAGTGGTTCCAGAGCTTCGGTGCACAAACTGAAAAGGCGCGCTCCCCGCGAGACTTACAGCGAGAGCTAGGGACATGTAGGAGGTGTTGGTCAGCTGATCGGAGGGATCTTGTAGGGACATATGGGTGAATGAGCTCAGACAAGTAGCCAGGTGCTAAGTTATTTAGGGATTTAAACACAAAAACCAGGATCTTAAACTCTATCCGGAGATGGATGGGGAGCCAATGGAGATTTGCTAAAACCGGTGTGATGTGTTCCCGCACACACACACACACACACA
>SSNQ01034495.1:487544-512755 GCA_006942095.1 Nothobranchius kuhntae
TCTGAGTGGAGAACACTTCTCCTTTATTTTTCAGCCAACTTTTCTATTAGACCCATGGGGTGAGCACCATGCTAGGATCGATACGGGCCCCATTAGGGACCCCTGTTGGGTCCAGCCTTCAGGCATCGACCTGTCCTCCCTTTTTGGTGAGGCCCTGCCAGCTGCTGAGGACCATCCTTCTCTATTGAGCTGCAACACCTAAAGGAGCAGCGTGCTCCATTCCAGCCTCTCTTGCATTTTAACTATGCACTGTTATAATTACAGTCGCTGCAGGACGCCGCTGGAGCGCCAGCTGTGTTTGTTGAAAGTGAGCTCCTGCGAGAGGACGAGCGAGCAGCTGCTCGTCAGTGAGACCAGACTGTTATGAAGTCAGCGTTGGAATCGGACTAAATGGTGGCTGATTTGAGAGGCAGCAGAATCAGACCTGCAAATGTGAGCAAAACAAATCAGGCAAGGGACAGATGTTAACAGTAGCTTGTTGTGCACATGTGGCGTCCCAATCACGGCTGCAGGAAGCACACACACACACACACACACACACACACACACACACACACACACACACACACACACGTGTGTGTTATGTAACACTGTAGGTAATCTCCAGGCTGTGCTTCCACCACAGCCACCATATAACGCTCATCTTTTGTTTTGTCTGCCAGCCTCCACTCACCCAGACCTCTGGGACACTCCATCTATTCATTCTCCATGAATAATGTGTCCCATCTGGTGTCAGATGGAAAGATAATGGTGTCACAATGCAGGCCTCACTTCTCCCACTCAGCACAATTTACAACAGACCACTCGATGATTTCCCTGCACTTCGTGCCTCAAACCGCTGCCCGGGGAGACGAGGATTTTCAGACCTACACATGCACACAATTCATTCCTGTTGACCTTTGAGTGTTGGGATTCTTCTGATCGCTCGTGATTAAACGAGTTTTGTTTGCTTCTTGCAGATGTGCTGACAGGATGCCAGATGCACCGCAGAGCTGAGGAAGAGCCTCTGGCTGTTTCTGTGCGTCGGGAACCTTTTTTATCTGATGATTAAACTGTTTGCTCGAGTTGCTCCATGTCAAACCCGTGATGCAACAGACACAAACAATCGGGCCGCGTCGTACATAAAACATTCAGAATTCATTTTGCATATTTCATTCTGAGCCTTCTGTCCTCGTCGTCTTTTAAAAGTCTTGAAATGCTCGTGGAACAAAGCTCCATTGTTGCAGTGAGACTGAGCCCACGTCTGCTCGTCTCTGTGTTCACATCGTCAGCTAGCAGAGCCCACGTATGGTTCAGCCTCCTCTGAGTTACAGCTTGAGTTGTTGATGATGGCTTGTGGGAGGATCCTGTCTGGAGGCGGGGCTTTTCCTCGGTCCCTGACTCCTGGTGTAGAGGTGCAGTCATGACCCAAAGTTTGGAGAAAGACACAAATACTATCTTTTAGATGTTTCTGTCAGCTGGTTCTGTACTGGACTACTGTAGGTAAAGCCCATCTCTCCAGTTCTGGTCCTTCTGGACCTCAGCTGACCAGCTGCTGGTCCAGATCCAGACAAATGAAGCTCATTCTTCATCTTCAGGGCTGGGTTTGTGTTGTCCTCCTGCCTCTGGGGGACGGACCACACGATCTCAGTCTGAGGAGTCTCCTGGTACTGGACCCAACATGTAGATGTTCTGGTCCGGATCCACCTAGTTCTGACCAAAGACCTTCTAGCTCGGTGCTCCGAGCTGGCTCCGGGGAATTTTCTTCTTTCAAAACAAAGGAAGGAGGGTCGCAACTACTGTTTCCCGTCAGCAGGAGTAAGTAAGTAAGTAAAGTTTATTTATATAGCACCTTTCACAGATATAAATCACAAAGCGCTGTACAACATGATAAAGATCAGGACAAATACCTCTAACCAATAAAAACATCAGAAAAACAATAGCAGTGATAAACGTAGAAAATAAAATCATGAGTAAAAACAAAGTGAAGGTGTGAACCTGAACAAAGCCATCCTTCTGAAACATGTAGGGAGGGAACGCCTGGATGAAAAGGTGAGTTTTTAGATGATTTTTAAAGACCTCTACAGTGTTAGAGAGACGGAGATTTGAAGGTAGACTGTTCCAAAGTCTGGGTGCAACAATCTGAAAGGCCCTGTGGGGGTGTCGTGGCTCCTGCGAGCTAACGCTGCAGCGCTAACAATCGTAATTTATCGACTGCCAACAAAAAGCTCCAGAGTTGTTTAAAGTAACCACACTTTACTTCATTTCTTTACCACGGTCATGAGGTTCTGCACCAGGCTGAACATTTCCGGGATCCTCGCAGCAAACGGCGAGCTAACATCAGAGCTATCGCTCACTCGGCCTCGCTGTGGACCACCGAATCTGCCAAATCCATCAGCCTTTCCCACAGAGGCGTTTGCCAGGATGTGAAACTGATCACCCACCTTGGGGATTGTCAGCCATATTTTACAGCTCTCTTTAATACTTGATGTAGATAGGTGCCGCAGGCCTGGCCATAAAAAAGGAGTCCATGGATGGAAGAGGCCCAGGACGCTCTCAATCAGCCAAGAGCATCTGGGGACACCCACTTCTCATATCTGACCTCTCTGGCTGTTGTTGCTCTGAGATGAAATTCATCTTCGGGGTAAAAATCTGTGTGAACAACACATTCTCACTCCCAGCGCCAAAAACAAACGCTTGGTCAGCCACCCTCCGCCTCAGACCCCAGACGCCAAAAGTGCCCTTTTTCGTTACTTATGTGCAAAAAGGGGTTTTTCCCTTTTCTGACTGCAGAACCCAATGCAGCGAAAAACTGACGCGATGGGATGTCCGCTGATGCGGCACCGAACCAGCTCGTTTAACCGCACCTAAACCTTAACGTTTCACTATTTATAACCTTCCCCTCTCCCTCATCCTAACCTTAACCCTCTTGCTACCTAAAACGTTACTCTCACAGTGATCAAGCGTTTGAGTCCCATGCATTCTGACTGTGAATTTTCGTATTTGCCGCCCAAGGGGAACGTTAGAACATACCATCTGGCGAGGGGGAGGCTACAAATACCCTCTACTTTTAACCTCCACCTTGGTAGTTGAAACCTCCCCCTCGCGTTGGCTCGGTCCAAACCCGATCAATGATGAGGCGGCTCCCTCCGTTCACTTCATAGAGCCGGCTTTTAGAGCGACCGACACTAGTGATGGGAATTCCGGCTCTTTTTAGAGAGCCGGTTCTTTTAGCGCAGCTCACCAAAAAGAGCCGGCTCTTTCGGCTCCCAAGTGGCTCCTCAGATTTTATGTTGCGTAGAGTCCATTTATAACCAATATAATGCAAAACTATATGTAAAATGATTTACTAATGTCAAAAAATGCTATATATCAAATATTTATCATTTCTATGGATTTAATAACTGAACACTTTCAGAAATCTCCACTTTCCGACTGCTGGCGCTCATTTTCTCACCGTCTTCGTCACACTCTCCTCCCTCTCGCCTTTTTCCTCCCCCTCATTCCCTCTCGTCTCCCTCCTCCCGCATGTGCTCTGCTGTGTGTCTGAGTCTGATCCTCCCTCTTCCCCGCCCCTACTGCTCTGTGTGTGGACAGTCTGGACACACAGTTACACATGCTGACCAATCGCCTGTAGCTTTCACCAAAGTAAAAGGGGTGTGGGGGGGGGGAGGGGACGGCTCCCAATGAGGAGCCGGCTCCCGTCGTTCACTTCAAAGAGCCGGCTCTTAGAGCCGGTTCGTTCGCGACCGACACATCACTAACGTGTTAGCTAGCAAGAGGGTTAAGGTTAGGATGAGGGTGAGGGGAAGGTTTGGGATCTGCTTTTGATGTGCTGGGGGTGAGAATGTGTTGGTGTGAAGCATTTCTGTAACTTCATGTTTCTGGATGTGATTTACCACAAATAAACAATCGTGTTCACCGCAGAGTGAACCGTTTCTGTTCTGAACAGCGTCTCCCTAAAGCGGCCACCTCCACACGCCCAGCGACAGGTTTACTAACAGGGATCATCCAGATCTTAGATCTAATGCTCTGGGAGGGACCGGCTCCAGCCTGCTTCCTTAAAGTGACAGAGCCCCTCATTCTGGGGGGTTGTGAAAACGTCACCATTAAAACTGCTGGGATTGCTTCATGTGACAGGGACGACGTGTAAAGAACTGCATGAACATGTTTACCTGAGGAAAAGCTCCCATCATGTCCCCTGTAGTTAGTGAGCTCAGGTCTGAAAGTGTCTGATTGCAGAGGAACTAAATTATGAAACAAACTAAATCAGAGACAAACCGAGGAGATCAGAGGGATTAATAATTCCTTTAGAAGTGACATTTAAATGCATCATTAATATAACATGATGGATTCTGACGGAACCAAATCCAGTCCAAGTTTAACCGATAGTTGCTGACTTCCTGTCTGAAGGAGGCTCTGGAAGACGTGGAGGCACAGCTCATTATTCTCAGAGATTTGTCTGAAAGCGTGTTGTTCTTGTGTCCTTGTGACTGTCACGCAGGAGTCTTAATTACCGCTGCCTAAATCGCTCATCCCAGCGTGTCAATCACAGCCGCCTCCCACAGAATGATGGTGAAAGCAGGAGGATTATTAAGCTGCAGAAACACCGTTTGATTTGTAGATTATTTATCTGACACTTTGAGCTTACGTGTTTTATTATTCAGGGTTACACACACACACACACACACACACTTTCTGTTAGCTTAGTTAGGAAGTGTCTGTGCACAGCTTTGAAGATAACTGAAGGAGTTCTTATGACGGGTAGCTGGAATGAAAAAGTTGGGATTCCTTTTGAAAACCTTTGATGTGATAAATTTATATTTGATTACAATAACGACTAACTTGTTCTGGTGTGTTTCATGCAGCACAGTGGACTGTGAACATCTGCCCATGGGACAGTGTCATCAGCAAGGAGGACGCGGGCGACACCGTCCTCTGCTACCGGCGGATAAAAGACGCGATGCCACCAACACCCGCCATCTCTGATGATGGCTGGACATACCAGCTGAAACGTGTCAGGCAAAAAATATTTCTTATTAAACTGTAACAACAAAAAAGAAAGTGAATAAGTAACTCAGTTACTCACTGATTGTAAACGTAACTAATTACAAAGAAAAATAACAGTTTTGTTACATTTTTCATAAAAGAATGCAAGAAAAATGGGTTCCAACTAGGGTTGTCACGGTATGAAAATGTAAGCTCACGGTTATTGTGACCAAAATTATCACGGTTTTCGGTATTATCGCGGTATTTTTTAAACGGTGTTGCATATGTTCAGAAAGCATTGATAGTCCTGTTCTACACAAACTGAAATAGTTTAGAAAAGGTTTAACATTGTTTATTAAACCTAAGATAACACAAAGCCTTAGCAAAAGTGCAACTTTTCACAAGTAAAGGAACAAATAGCTTCTTTTTCTGGAACATGTTACAGTAGTCAGTGCAGGTTTAAATGATACAAATCCAAACATTCAAAACATAAACAATATGTAAACAAATCAAAGAAACACCACTTGTTTTCTCATATACTTGTTTTCTTCATTATCAAAATGAAAATCTAAAACTCCAGTCCACACTTGACTTGAGCACTGTACAAGTCAACCTTAAAAAATATGTATTTAAAATAAATAGCCACTTTAAACAAATTACTAAAATAACTACTACACTATGTAATCAAATCCAAATGTTCAAGTATAAATGGCAATGAATAAGTAAACAAATCAATGACAAGGAACTAATTGTATATTTCTCTTCATCATCAACAAATAAGATGCTTCATCCAGCAACAGGGTGTCCGTGACACGGTTTAAATGCTGGCAGAGGACGCTGCGGCTGCAGTATGTAGTGACTCGTTGCATTCTCCCTCAACCAAAAGTCCTCACGTCATGCATTTAAGCTAAAATGCTAATGTTAACTTACCTTGCACTGGCTGTAGAGACGTGGGTGATGGTCACGCAGATGTGCCATTAGATTCGAAGTGTTGCTGCCTTTTGCAGACACTTGTTTCCTGCACGTTCTGCAAACGGGATAGCAGTCTTCTATTAACTGTCCCTCAGCATTTTTCAGAAATCCAAAATATGCCCATACTTCCGATTTAGTCTTCTTTGAGGGCTGATGGATGTCCTGGGCGCTGCCGTCTCCTCCTTCGGCCATTATTTCAGCTTCAAAGTTTTGGTTGCAAACTAAAAAGTGCGTGTGCGCGGGAACTTCAGCAGAAGCGACGGTGGCTGGTAAGGGTCACCGCGCCTAAACCGCGGTCGCGGTAAACCCACCGAGATAATTTAGTTTTTTAAAAACTGGACGGTTATTTTTATTGTCAACTTTTTTACCGGGGTTTACCGCTATACCGGTTACCGTGACAACCCTAGTTCCAAACTTATTTATTTACTATAAATCACTACAATACTCAAATATACATGACTAGAAAGACTTGAACATAATAACATCCATCCATTTTTTTATCCAATCAATCAATCAATCAATCAATCAATCAATCAATCAATCAATCAATCAATCAATCATACTTTATTGATCCCAGAGGGAAATTAGAGTTTCAGTACACACAATTCTGAGATCAGACATACATGGGCAAGACACATGACAAGAATTGGTGACTGTGGTCATTCACAACCCTGAGTCGCGCTACCTTAATAGATATAAGAGGGTTACATGAGGATGGGTTCAGGTGGAGGGAAAAAGGCACTTCAGAGCTACCCTCCACCAGGAGGGCAGCTTTGCTCTGCAAAAAAACACCTCAACAGATGTGCAACAGACTTCAGACAACACAACATAACATGAGACTCCAATCCGAAGGCGGGGGGTGGGGTGGGGGTGGGGTGGGGGGGGTTTACAACATCTGTCTGCATTTCTTCATGGGGGTTTTGGTCGCTTGCAGCTCAAGGCTACCAGGGCGTCAGATTCAGATAACAAGAATTTGTTTGGGTCAGGCTGAGATAATTTTCTTCTCTGCCTTCAGTCTTGCCACGCAAACGCCCTCCTCGTTGGTGCTCCGGTATCCGCCCTGAATCGGCTGCAGGTCGTCCAGAACGCTGCTGCCAGGTTCTTGACGAGTACACACCGACGTAGCCACATTACCCCTGTCCTGGGACAACTTCACTGGCTCCCTGTCTTTTCAGAGTGCAGTTTAAGTTACTGACCTTTGTATTTAAAGCTCTCAATGACCTGGCACCTCCCTACCTCTCTGACCTGCTCACTCCACATGTGCCCATGCGCACGTTGAGGTCGGCTGACCTTTTGCTGCTGTGCACGCCGCGGATGAGACTCAAATCGCGGGGTGAACTACTGTAGCATTTGTCCATGCTGCCCCAAAGCTATGGAACTCATTGCCCATTGGAGTTCGGCAGGCTCCACCTCTGGCTGTTTTTAAATCTCATTTAAAGACCCACTTTTACGCTTTGGCTTTTAGACAGTGACTCGTTTTAGTGTTTTATTGTATCATTGTTTTACTCTGTTCTTAGTATTCATCATGGTTTATCTGCTTTAGATTGGGATTTTTATCTTCTGTTTTAGTTCTTTCGAAGGGTTGTGTTTTGTTTTAGCCTGTGCAGCACTTTGGGCAGCTCCCATGCTGCGTTTAAAATGTGCTACATAAATAAACTATGCTATGCTATGCTTTAAACTGATCATTCCAGTCCTTCAGTGAAGCCAATTTTGAGTTTTTAAACTTGTCCATACCGTCCGGTGACTCTCTTCGAGATGACATCCATTTTGCGCACTAATACCGGTATCGCAGCTAGAACATTGTCCAGCTTACAATTCACACAGGGTCACCGGGAGGGGCTGGTGCCTATGTCCAGCAGTGTCTGGGCAACCGGTCCAAGGTCCAAGGCAGCAAGAATAGACATTACACCCACTGCTGGGTTTCACATGACATTGTGTCTACGTCACCAATGGGAGTCCAGAAGTAGCCGGCGCCGCACAAAACACTATTGACTTTGGTGACTGGGCGTTAAAATGCTGAAATTCCATAGCCTGCCAGGCCAGACTAAATAAATGTATTATTTAGTCTGGCCACGCTCCATTGACGGCTCTCAGTTGTGGGGCGGGTTCTACCGTTGTCTTTCAAATGATCTCCGCATTCCACTGGACAATGAATGTGACATACTCTTGTTTCACTCTGTTGCATCATCCCACCCACCAGGCCCATAGAGTGCCCTGATTGGCCCACAAAGCGGATAAAGCGCTGTGATGTGTTCACTAAGCAGATAGAGCACTATGATTGGCCCACCATTATGGACCAATCACAGCTCTTTATGTGTTTGAAACCCCTCTAGAGAGCTGTGATTGGCCAGCCAGAGTCCTGGTAGGAGCTGCTGAGGTTCCAATGGAGCATGCCTAGACCAAACTTTGCAAAGCAAGAATTTGGTCTAGTTCACTAGGCTAGAAATGCCATGCAGCCAAGGGTTATTACAATCACTCTTATTGGGACAAAGACAAATGTTGTTTTTTTTCCAAGTCCTGAATGTAAAGCACCACAAAAGACTTAATAAAATAAAGTGTTCTGAAAGATGCCAGCAGAAGTGGATCAGTAATCGACTTAAAACAGGAGCTGAAAGGGACGATGCTGGAGTTTACAGCGATCACTTTCTAACAGGTAACAGATTACTGAGTGTTTTATTAAACTGTTGCTTAGAAACGGCCATAAAAAACACAACTTAACAGTTTTCTACAGTTTTCACGTGTCCTCACCGCAAATAGCTTTCAGAGTGCTAATGTTTTTAGCTGCTTAGTTTGGTAACTTGGCGTTTATACCTTATTGAAATCAAACAAACAAACCAGAAAGTTGGATGTAAATAGGCATAAAGAGTTAGTTACAAGTAGATCCTAGCACATACTGATCGTTAGCATTAGCGATAGCATTATTATCATGAGTTAATGAATTAAAATGGAACTACTTACCCGAGCAAAAACAAGACGATCGTCATTTAAAGCTTCTCTGGATCAATAAAAGGTGAACCAACCTGAAATAAAGCAGCTGTAGGCTTCCAGGCTTGGAAAAGGCTTTCGTTTGGTTTGCAGTGTGATATGAGGAAGGCAGCACGAGGTAGTTTGTTGCTGATCGCTTCAGCGCTGGGTAAATCCTCCACAGTGTATGAAAAGCACGACTTTAAAAACTATAGCGGTCGTAACCTAAAAGAAGATGTATTTTTCTGTGATATCGCGTCTGTGCCAGCTCATTTAAAGCCTTAGTTTTACCGCTTTCATCCATCGTGTTGTATCTCTGTTTTGTTGCGGATCATAACACTTCCTGTCCCCCATTTGAGTCTCGTGTGGCTGCAGACGCCGCGTGAGTGAAATACGTAAATGCTGGGTCCCAAACGGGACAACCTGGAGCCTTTTATGATGGTTGGAGTTGAGTTTTTTGTTTCCAACATAAATCAGTTAAAGACTCCGTCATTCAGGCTTCCATGAACCAGGTTTGGGATGTTTGAGTTTATGATTTAGTGTTTTTATCTGTATTATTAAGCTTACTGTTCTTTTGTATCTCTGGGGTTTTTTGTACGTTTGTTTTTTATTTTTATTGTGTGGTTTTCATCCTGTGAAGGCTGCTGTCCAGTAACGTTTTCTTTACTGAAATAGAAAAATGAGAGAAATGATCAGAAGTGCGTTTGATTTTGTGACTCGGTCACTGCTCCAAACACAAGTTCTGACAAATGAAACGGTCCTGATAAATAATAACCGCTGCTGTCTCTGCCTGCTGGGAGGAGGGCTGCGGGTGAGCACGGGGAAATCCTCCTGCAGCAACAAATCAAGAATCATTGAGTGATGTTGGCAGTCAGTGGAATTCTGTTAGTGCTGAACAGAGCATGGCTTCCTGTTCCGTATTCCTCCTTAAACATATTAACGTGGGACGTGTGGGGGCTTTACCATGAAGCTGGAGGTAAAGCCTTTGAAGAGCCTACAGAATGAGAAGAGCCTGGCTGCAGCACGCAGAAAGGGACGGCGTCAGGCCAGTTGTCAGACTCACACCACATGATCCATAAACGGAGTCCAGTGAGGAATGAGACGTTTTTAATTTTAAACAATTCATCCAAAGAATGATATTCAAATTCAAAATTCAAAGATACTTTATTAGTCCCAGAGGGAAATTAGAGTTTCAGTACACACAATTCTGAGAGCAGACATACATAGATAAAGACACATGACAAGAATTGGTGACTGTGGTCATTCACAACCCTGAGTCGCGCTACCTTAATAGAGATAAGAGGGTTACACGAGGATTGGTTCAGGTGGAGGGAAAAAAGGCACTTCAGAGTTACCCTCCACCAGGAGGGCAGCGTTGCTCTGTAAAAAAATACACCTCAGACAGATATGCAACAGACTTCAGACATCACAACATAAGTGTCCACTAGGTGGGGTGGTGGGTTGGGACTATCCACACTTCAGTTCCTGCAGCCACTACCAGCAGCGCATGTCACCTCAGTGTGGATAGGGGGAGGAGCATTGAGGGTTGGAGGGTTGCAGTGACCCTGGACGCTTCAGCGGCCTTCCCGCAGTCCCGCCCAGGCTGGGAAAGGAGACAGAGTTGAGTTGCCATAGCGACGGCACATTCCACATATTTTCTGAGGGGGGAGTTTTCGTTGTAGCCTTGCAGGCTCAAGGGCGCCAGATTCCGATTAGAAATGGTTTTGGGGCCAGACAGAGATAATTTCCTCTCTGTCTTACAGTTTGTTGGTCCTCAACCTCTCAAAATCCCAATAATGGACATTAATCTATCCCAATCCGTGCTGATTCGCCCACTCTATCCTTGATGGCATCCATCTTTTGTTCCCAATGAATGAATCTCGGCCAACGTTCCAAGCTTACGATTCATCTCGACAATTAAGTGAGTGTGAATTCACAGCGTGGTGCAATCTATCTCTGAGCTCCGGGATCAGGCCAATATTCCTCGACAGCTCGTTAATTTTCCGGTAAGCCAGGTAGCCTCCAATGCCGATCAGCAGGAAACCCGACACCAACACCACGAATATCCACACACCTTCAGAGTCCTCCACAGACAGCTGATACAGACAAATCAAGTTCGACTGTTTCCAGGAGTCCATGATGTGTCCAACTGGGTCTGTTGCGGAGGGGCATCCGGGAGCCCCTTCTCCCGTTCTCAATCGCGTTGAGAGACCAACTGACAAGATCCATTTTAGTGATTTCAGTTTCCAGAAAAAATGCAGAAGCAGCCGTGCACCCAGCACACACATACAGGCAAAGGCCTTGAGGATAAGATATGGAGGAGAGGAGGAAAAAAGCGTCTGCACCCTCCGAGAGCCGGAAGAAAAAAAAAATTATATATATTTACATTAGTATATATATATATATATAACTCCCATAAACTCCCATTACCTAGCTGGTGTTTGGTGTTCTAGGGTCACTTTTGTACCGGACGACTTGCTTGTGGTGCTGAAATTGCAAAGGAGGTGTGGTCATAAAGTGTGGGGGTGTGGTTTCTGGGATTTGGGAGATACTGATAATACTACGTTCTCAAGACTGGAGCTGATCTTGAGTGAGCGTGCACACCTTTGGTTTCCACGGGCAGCAAGGAGATTCCACTGAGAGCCATCTCACAAACCCAACCCATGACCTCTATTGTGTGCATGCATGTGTAAGTAAGTAAGTGTGTGTGTATGTGCGTGTTTTTGTGTGTGTGTGTGTGTGTGTGTGTGTGTGTGTGTGTGTGCGTGTGCGTGTGCGTGTGCGTGTGTGTGTGTGTGTGTGTGTGTGTGTGTGTGTGTGTGTGTCAGAGCCACTCATGCACACACCTAAGCTCCCCAGACATGACTAGTACTCAGAAGTGACGTCTCCTCTCCCACCAACACTTTTTAGAATCTCACGTTAAGGCTCCTATTCTCTGATGTCACACCGAAGGCAAACTGCATGCACTAATGCAACTGGCTCACTTTTGTTGTGAAGTTGTAAATGCAGCCCTCCACCGCACCACCCAGGACCAAAAGCCCTGGTTTAGCGTGTTTCTACTACGGTCTGATGTCCAGGTCACTTCTCTTCACACCCTACAGCTGAAGGGCTGCAGCTGTTCAGACGGCAGCTTCCAGAATAGAACAGAGAAAAGTGAAATCAGACCAAACACCCAAGAATCTTTAGTATTTTCACAGTTCCTCCAAACATGGTGCAATTATGGGAATGGAATATCAGTGGCACACATTCAGCAGTCGATGGTAGGGAGGGATGGGATTACTGCCATAACACTTACACCTTTGATTCCTTCAGGACACTCGAGACTTTGGGTCAGGATGTTCCAACCTGTAGCTAGACTCCTCTAACAGAAGAGGGCAGTTGTAGCAGCATGACTGCTTTGAGAAGGAGACGAGAAAGCAACAAGGATTCTGAAAAGATTATTGATGCTTCCATCAAACAATGCTACAACGCAAAGACACTCCTGATGTCATCAGAGCACAGGAACAGGTCACCTGTCCATCCTAGGGCCTCACTGGGACATGCACGTCCTTTAAAAGATCGGATTCTTACTTTGATTCAGTTTCTGACATCTGGCCTCGTCTCCTCTGAAGGAAGCATCATCTGCATTAAGTCCCAGATTCTGCATCCTCTCCAGGCTGCCTCCATCATGTGCTGCCGGCACAAGCAGGGGCCTCAGAGCTGAAAACCTCCCGCTGAACATGTTCAGACAGGAAATCCGAGCACTTCTTCATCTGCTCGGAGGTCCGGCCTCGTTAAAAACCTCTCCCCATTTTGACAGTTGGATTAGATCCTCTAAGGAGCCTCCAGGTCTCTAGAGCATGATTACTGTGCTTCAGTGTGATTTACGGGTTTATTTTAATGACACATTAAAATGCAATTAGCATCTGTGTCCAGACCAAACTGTCGGCATCCAGCGAAGGACTTTGAAGGAAAAGGGATAATTCCCTTTAACGACCTCTCCAGTGGTCCCCTGGCGCTACGGCCTGCAGTATTTTAGCTCTTAGAAAAAATAAGCCCTGCCTCTTTAAAGCCAGAGGCTTTGCAGCAGAGTGCAGAACGTCTTTAGACCAGAGTACCTTGAGATAGCTTCCTAAAAAGGAAATTAAGTTTGATTTACTTGGCAAACATTCCTGTGCTTGTTTTCTCTTGCTTTCATTTCCTGTGTATCACACAAACACCCAGAACCCGTAGATAGGAACTCAGAGGCACCTGCTCTCTCCCACACAGGTGCACAGCCAAAGCCTGATGCAGTTTTTACAGCAGATGAAGAAAAAGGAAAGAAAATCATCATCCAGGCTGACAAGGGTGCAGTTACTTGCCTGCAAGTACACCGCTCAGCAAAAGGTAGTGTACTTTGGAAAGTCAGCCTCAGATATGGAGAACGGCAGGAACAGCGGTGAGATCAGCAGCCTGCACTGGCGCATGCCGCGCTGCATGCTGATTGGGCTGCCAGGATTGTATTCTCATAAAACATTGATTGGCTTTACACAAGCCAGCCCACAGATTACCTTCCTCCTCTCTGGTGTTCTGCTGTCGTCTTTCTATCTGTCTTATTGAAACAGAACCGAGACGACCTGGAACATTAACAAGAACATTTAAGATCGTTTCCAAACATGACCTCTAATTTAATCTGAATACAATGAAAGCCTAAATATGAATGTGCAAAGTAAAAAAATCAATTCAATTCAAAAATACTTTATTAATCCCAGAGGGAAACTGATTGCTGTAGTAGCTCAGAATAATAATAATAATCAAGTCATCAAAGAGTTGTTGTATATTACAATGGCTGTTGGCAGGAAGGATCTCCAGTAGCGGTCAGTGTTGCAGCCGAACTGAAGAAGCCTCTGACTGAAGACACTCTTCCGTTGTCGGACAGTCTTGTGAAGAGAATGCTCAGGGTTGTCCATCATGTTCTTGATTCTCTGGAGAATCCCTCTTTGCATGATCTCCTCCAGCGGTTCCACAGTCGTCCCCAGAACAGAACCAGCCTTTTTTATTAGGCTGTTGAGCCTTTTCAGGTCCCTGCTTCTGATGCTGCTATTATGTGAAGTGCCTTGAGACGACTCTTGTCGTGATTTGGCGCTTTATAAATAAACTTGAATTGAATTGAACCTAAGCGTCCTCTAGAAGTGCAGTCTGCTGTGTCCCTTCTTGTAAACGGCTTCTCTGTTCTTTCTCCAGTCCAGTCTGTTGTCCAGGTGAACTCCAAGGTGTTTGTATTCCTCAACCACCTCCACTTCTTCTCCCATGATGGAAACAGTGTTTGACTCCACCCTGTTTCTTCTGAAGTCTAAAATCATCTCCTTTGTTTTGTTCACGTTCAAGGTCAGATGATTGTTTCCACACCATGCCACAAAGCGCTCCACCAGCTCTCTGTACTCAGCTTCCTGTCCATCTCTGATACACCCGACAACTGCAGAGTCATCTGAGTATTTCTGTAGATGACAGGTCTGACTTGTACTGGAAGTCTGAGGTGTACGTGGTGAAAAGGAATGGTGAGAGTACAGTGCCCTGTGGTGCTCCAATGGTACTGATCGCCTGGTTTGATGTGCAGTTCTTCAGCCTCACAAACTGTGGTCTGTTTGTAAATGATGTCAGGTTGGAAGCGGTGACATCACAACACCATTGTTCTAAACCTAAATGAAAGAAACGACACGACAAGCCTGCTTTGATAATTATTACATCCCGGCAGCCTCCATAAGGAAAGCTGATCCCGCTCTGGGGCAGCAGTGGTGCAGGAGTTGTGTTTGTACCGTAATCGGAAGGTTGCAGGTTGGAGCCCTGCTCTGTCGCTGCTGTTGTGTCCTTGGGCAAGACACTTAACACACCTTGCCTGCTGGTGGTCAGAGGGGCCGGTGGTGCCTGTATACAGCAGACTCTCCTCCATCAGTGGGCCCCAGGGCAGCTGTGGCTACAATGCAGCTCATCACCACCAGCGTGTGAATGGCTGGATGACTGATTGTGTTGTAAAGTGCCTTGGGGGGTTCCAAGACTGACACAGGCCATTTAAACCCAGACATTCAGCCCTTTACCCTGACACGCACTCTTTAATATGACTGACAGTTGGCTGGAATCGCGGAGCCGTGACCTGAGTCATAATCATATTTAATAGGGTTGTAATCAATAACACAAGATTTACAGAAGAAACGTAATTCTGGTGACTCATTAGCACCCTGGGCCTGTCCTGTCCTCCTTTCTTTGTTGGAAGCGCACCAGTTAGCAGCCACGCACTCACATCTGTTTGTTTACTCAGACCATCACCTGTAGCCCAAGTCTATGTGTGACACGGCCAATCTTACAACAGCGACAACAACAAGAATGTACCGTAGTCACACAACGATTCCACACGTTCACTAAACCGCCGACTTCGAAAGGAAAAAAACACGTTTAGGAACACAAGTGTGTCTTATTGAAAAAAAGGAAACGAAAACTCAGCCGAAGACATTCATAACACTCAGTTTGTGATGCATGTACAGCAGTTACAGTTATCTGATTATTGATCATTTAACTTAATTGTTTTATTGATTACTCGGTTTTAAAAAGTTGTTCAGTTAGATTACAATTGACCTTCTTAGTTACATTCAGCCATGGACGTAATTTTCACATGGGGGGGGGTGGGGGGGGGGGTAATATCTTTACAGTATGCTCTAATGGGAAACAGGCTTCAACACAGACGGTTGTTTTCCGCTTGGTCCTAGAGCTCAACCAGTGTCAATTTAATATAAAGTAATATTGTTGTTGGATGGGAAAAAGTGCAGGGGTCAAAACTTGACCCCCGCCCCCCCCCCAAAAAAAAATATTACGTCCATGCATTCAGCAGCTTTAGCAGATGATTAAAGCTCATCTTAAACATTTACAAAGAAATCCTCTTCAGGTGAAGCCATCCCAATCGGGTTCGGACTGACTTTCATTTTGAGGCAAACCTGAATGTTCTTGAGACCAGATATCGGGTGCTGGCTGGTTGGTTTGGTCCAAAGTCAGAATAAATCTGCGAGGATTAAAGTAGAAATGAAAAGTAACAATTTAACAAAATAAACGCCGCGTCCAGACCACGACACGTCCCGCTAGCACAGGTTCTGATGGACACGGGTCGGCCAAACAAAAACTTTCAGAGGAGTTCAAGAAAAACAGAAAAGACTTCCAGTAGAGAACTAGAAACAAAAACATGAAACACATAATGTACAGTAGAAATAAATGATTTAATACCAATCTGAGTGAAGAAGCACTGCTGAGGGGGACGTGAGGCCCTGTCAGGTTTACTTTTCCTTCTAACAGCTAAAGCCATAACACGAGTAGATCCCAGTTGATTAGGTCCAAGTTTTTAGATAATCACCACTCTGTGGTGCATAACATATTGAATTTTTATACATCACAGAACAAAATATTTGTATCTACAACGCTTCAATATTCTGATGCACTGCCACGGTGAAACCGGGCAGACCGCCAGAGGAGGATAACAGCAAAAGAAGTCATTTGTATTTGGCGATTCTGCAATAATCCAGCCCTGCTGCACCGTTATTACACTATCTGACATTTTGCATCTAATATAGAAGTCAAACAGGGATATGGAGATGAATGGGTTTAAACGGTGTAAATTGATTAGAGAAGGAAGCGTGCACGTGTGACAAATGGTTTACCTGTTGGACTCCACAGGGAAAATGAATCATGACCCATTTAAAAAACAAAAGCTTCGCTTTCCACCATTCAGGTGTATCCTTCAGGGAAATATTAGGTGATAAATACAGATGCAAGAACAGAGGCTGTTCATGCCTAATCTGTCACTCCTGATTTCAGGGGGAAACGAGGTGATCTCTGCTAAAAGGAGCCTTGTTTCGTACAAAAAGAGCCTGCGCTTCATCAAAAGTTCAGCTTAATCAGTCGCTTTTCGTTACGTTTGTTCTCGTCATCTCGATTATGTTTCTGGAAAACGGCTTAACACACACTGTTCTCTACTCTCTCTCCTCTACTCTCACACATGCATGTGCTTTTGTTGACCTTGATGGCAGCATGGACCGGCCTAATTTGATCTTTGAACTCTGCAGATCGACACAACATAATCCCAAAGTAACGGCAGTGGTGGGAGGAAGACCGGGACTACTCTTCATCATCACGGCAGTAGGGCGAGCAGACAGGGAGGCAGCCATCTTGTCACTGGCAGGTCACATCTGGAAAGAGAAAAAAAAAACAAGGGGGTAAAACTACACACACACACACACACACACACATACACACACACACTGAGTTACGTAAGTCAGTTCTAGTTAAAGCAGATTAACAACAGTAAGGGTTAATGATCTAATGGTGATTAACTAGATATGACCTGACTTTGTTCCTGCTGGAGCTCTGAAGATGTCTGAAGTGAAACCCATGATTGTGTCACGTTACCGCCAGAGGCTGAGCAGCTATGAATGACCCCACTACCCCTGCCCTCCCTCACGCCTCCTTCTATTTGTCCTAAAGCGGCTTTTATATTTTTGTTGTTTTCCAGCTGCAAAAATTCCTTCGTCACAAAACCAGAAAATATTCAGCCGGTGAAATGAATGAGTGTCTCACACCTTTAATGAGTGTACAAACTATACTAAGTAGACTGTGTCAAGGATACATGCAGATGCCTCCTCCCAAGGCACCTTAAACGGACTTGTTTACACCTGAAGCTGCTTCATGATTGCACCAGCTGCCTGAGTAACACATTTCTGTCACCCATCCCCTGCAGGTCTGCCAGGTCCTTCTGTTGCATCGAGAACATGCAGAGTCACAAAGTCTCACCATAGGCATACAGCATTCAGGTGTGAGTCATTAATGAGAGGAATGGGTATTACATGCACGGGTATTTTAGTTTTGTTGCTGTAAGTTTTGTTTTTTAAGATGTTATTTATTTATTTTGTCATTCTCTACTATAGTTTCCTTTTCCAGGTCATAACATTAGACTATCATGACACAGGTGATTTATTTCAGTAATTCCATTCAAAACCTGAAACTTGTATATTAGATTCATTTATTACACACAGACTGATGTATTTCAGATGTTTATTTCTTTAATTTTGCTGCTTATAACTGATTAGTTCCACATCCAGTATATCAGAATATTGTGAAAAGGTTCAATAAGACCCCTGGTGCCACAGTCGAATCAGCTAATTGACTCTAAACAACTGCAGAAGCCTTTAAATGGTTTCTCAGTCTAGTTCTGGATGACCATTCACACTTTGCACAAGGAGGGTAAGACTTAAAGGACCATTGCTCAAGAGGCTCTGTGTCCACGCACATTAATAGAGGTGAAGGGAAGAACAAGATGCTTCCTGCTACTGACCAACTTTATGGAGATGTCTTCAAAGGCATAATATAGCATGGAGGCATGACAGCTGAGAGGACTGAGCCGTCATGTCTGCCAGTCAACTTCAGGGTTCACTTCAAGATCCTGGTTCTGGTCTATAGGGCCTTACATGGACAAGCACCACCTTACACTGGTGATCTTCTCAGTCCCTACACCCCCAGCAGGTCCCTGAGGTCCAGTGACCAAAGCCTACTGGTTGTGTAGCACCAGGCTAAAGGTCAAAGGTGACAGATCATCTGCTGCTGTGGCCCCCAGACTCTGGACCTCTCTCCCCCTGAGCCTGATTTAATTTTCTTATTCCTTTTTTTTCTTCCTCCCATTTTTATTAAAATATATTTTTTAAATCATTTTTATTTAACTTTTGTTCCTTGAGATTTTTACCCAGAGAGGCAGTGTATAAAAATATCGTGATTTCTTCTTCTTCTTCAGTTTTTCCCCTCCCAGAAATTTCCCAGAACTCCTGTAGTGTAAACACGTCTTATAATAAAAGCTCAGAAGGAGTTTACTACGGATCAGTGATGGAAAGTGAAGGATCTACGACCAGTTAGGACCAGGGCTGAACGGTGCAGAAACAGCTGCTGTCTGAGGTTCTGACCTGAACCCATACCTACGTATGCTGGATTTCTGATACAAAGGTTTTAAATAATTAAACCTAATATTGACAGTTTGATGAAATTTTCAGCTGAAAAGCTTTTGATTGGTTTTGCTCATCCTGGCTGGAACCTTCAGACAAACTCTGATTCCACATTTAGGCTGGTTAGTTAGTAAAACCCGTGAAGATGAAGACCACGGTCACCAGAGATGAGACCCATCCTGACTCCTCCATGTCTGCCTCTGCTGGTGTTTTACATCCACAGATGACTGAGAAACACGCATTAGGCTCACTCTGTGGGAACTTCTTTGAGCTTATTTCCTCTCAGACATTATTTGCAAGCTTTTTTTTTCACGGATGATTACTTTTCACTCATCCACCCTCCATAAATTCTCTGATAATTGATCATTACATTACCCAAAATACTTTTCATTAGGTTTATATCCTATTGTTTAAAATAATCCTAACACAACTTGCTGCTAAGCGACGCTACAAATTGGAGACCAAGATTACCACAGTGACTTTGTTCTTCTCCGAACGTGTCCCGCTTGTTCGCAGAAATCCTGATTCAGGTCGCTTTACAAATGTGAAAAAGGTCTTTAAAACGTTTCCAGGTGTAGCCTCCAGAAATGCTCAGTTTTCCACCTACAGTTGGACCTCTTCAGTCTCGGGTTATATGGAGACATGAGTCTTAACTGGAGCCTTTAATCTGCAAGAAAGATACTGTTGCTTGACCAAGGTCTCTCGCCAGCTTCCTCTTAACTAAGACCTAGTCCACACGTAGCCGGGTTTTTTAAAAACGAATATCCGCCCCTCCAAAAACTTGCATCCACACCACCGCATTTAAAAAAAAAACTGTCCACACGGACCTGGATAAATACGTTGTTAAGGACATGCCAGACCTGTAGGTGGCAGTACTTCCCCCGTTCTTAACCTCGTCCTTCGTCTGTAGTCTTCCGCAAGGAGCAGTAATTCCGCTTGCAAAAACAAACAAGCAGAAAGCGCTTGGACAATTGATGGATCGGGTAGTGACAGAGCGCAGCTCTGAGGGCATCCATGCTGTCGGCTAGTGTAAACCCAGGTCGCACACGTGATGTCAGCATTTTTTTGTCGTGGAAAGTGACGTTGCGGACCTTAAAACTCCGGTTTTGTCTGTCCACACGCAGACACCCAAAACGGAGAAAACGCAGATCTTCACTTTGGCCGGAGTTTTTAAAAAGATCCGTTTTCGTGTGAAAAAACTCCGTTTTCGTGTGGATGACAGGCCAACACGTAGACAAATATCTACGTTTTGGCAGATCCCCGGCTACGTGTGGACAGGGCCTCAGACTGCTTTGCTTCACAGAACAGGAAGCATGAACTTTCATAATTAAATCATACAATGAAATGAACAATATGGTTAAATGAAATGTTTTGATTAATCTGTGCTTAAATTACTGAAGTTGAAATGAATATTATTATTACATTGAAACATTAATAAGGATGAAATGAAATATATGACCCATATATTTAATCAGCGTGCGTGACTGCACAAGACACACTCACCATATCTCCATGACGCACGTTAAAGTTAACGTCACTGCACATAGATATTTTCTTATCCACAAAATCAGCATCTTCATATCTGAGGGAGGTGTGTATCAGAGGTTTGTTGACAAAACCCATTTTCATGGCAAGTTCTGATTCGTCAGTAAACCAAAATATGGCCGACATATCACTTCCTGAGTGATTCAGTTGAGCCTAACTCTGACTGGCCATCGGAGGAAGCCTCTTCTCCCATCGCATCTTTGATAAGCTGTCAAACCTGTTGCACGCTACAGCTGACCGCAAATGGTTCCTCTCGAACAAAGCTGAAGTCCACCTGTTTGCCGTGACCTGGAGACAACTCTGGACTGACCCGGTCATACTGCGGTTTCTCTAAGAACTTCGGTACCGTGGGGTCCACAGATTCCCTGGCATCTTGGATCCAAAAGAGAGCCTCCGATAAGGGTACGTAGACATGACAAGACTGCATCTGATGCGGCTTTATAAACCATCACTTGTAGTTTATAGCAGACCAAATTCACTCGCACTCAGAACTCAGTTTCTCCAGATACGAGGGTTCTGATAACACCACATTCACACATCATCACCTCTCACATTCTTTCCACTCAGCTTCATTCTTCACATAAAGTGTTTCCTAGTTGTCATGTTTTTAATTGTTTAGAAAATACATTTCTTACTTTTTATAAACTTGACTGAATTAATACGAAGTGTCTTACGATCCCTGAATAAACAAAGAATTCTAATTCTTCTGGTAAACATTGAAAGACCAATCAGACTGGATTTCCATATTTATATAGAAAATCACATCTTTTTGATCAAATGTAGTGTAGCATACTGAGCTTAAAAAGCACCTCAAATACATGAGTATGCTAACCGTACACAGAGTTGAGAACACAAAGGAAAAGTTGAATGTTTTATTTCCAAGCTTAGTTGTAGCATGCCTCTTCAGGACAACAATAAGCTGTTAAGACTCCAGAGCAGAAAAGTAGGGAGGTCTGAACTATGTAGCGTGAAGCAAAATCCCCACAAACACATCAAATATCCAGGTAGCACAAAGGTGATACACTCTTACTGGATTGTTAAAGGTTTAGTGTTTTAACACCACACACAAACGCATTTACCATAAATGCATTTGTCCCTGTTTGAAAAATCCCAGAGCAGAGAGCATTCATCTACACGACTCAGGATGTGTCTTATTATTCCTACAGAGGTCTCCGTCCCACCAGTAGGGCTGGGCGGATCGATCTAAAATATCGATAGAATCAATCTAACGTTGGTATTGAGTATTTACTAGATACCTGCGTGATGGTATCGATTCTGTTTCTTCTAGCCTGGCAAGCCATGACGTACTCACCGCCACAGATGTCGGTCAACGAGCCAGTCCACCAAACTACGTCAAATAAAAACGTTAGTACTTCTATCTGATCTTGACTCAAACAAAAGCCAAAGTCATAATAGTCCAAACTTGATGCCAAAGCCGTTTCAAACGAGCGGCTGACCGCCGACTAGTCACGTTTTTTTTCCAATAACACCCCGCCTACTTTGGTGTTGCGGTTGGCCCATGGAATCTATATAGCACCATGATTGGACCACTACAGAATGGCAGCCATCTTGATTTGTAGTTTACCTGGCTGATACCTGTGATTGGATCGTTTTGAGCGGCAGCCATGTTTGTTTGCAGGGACATCCCGCCTACCTCGCTAAAAGAGCGCTGTGATTGGCCCAACAAATCAGTAAAGCACTGTGATTGGACCGCCACGGATGTCAGTCAACGGGGCAGTCCACCGTTACATAAACAAAATAAGTAAAACAGCGCGCCAGCATGAGACAAGCACAGAACAGCAGAGAGCACTGTTGTGGCTGCGTGATGGCAGACCGAAAAAGGAGCGCCGTTTGGCATTTTTTTACACAGCTTTATAGATTTCAAATAGAAAAAAATCTTGAGCTTGTCAACCATTTTAAACCATTTTGAGTTTCCTAATGAAAACTTTATTTGCCTGAAAATGTTCCCTGTATTTTATAATCATCGTAAACATGATTTATTAAAGGAAAAATTACAAAATATTTAAGTAATCTGACCGCCGACTAGTCACGTTTTTTCAAGATTCTCATATTGATGATGTATCATCAATATGAGAATCTTGTCTGAAAACTCAAGTTTTATTGTTCCTATTTATCTTAATAAATCCCACGACTAGATGTTCTAGACTAGTAGTAAAAAGTATCGGAATCGGTATCGGTATCGGCAATACTAGCACCTGTATTTACTTGGAATCGGATCGATACCAGATTTTTCAGTATCGTACAGCACTACCCACCAGGTTGTTTTAGAGTTGCTTTTTAAACAAAGGTCATGAACAGATCCATGAACGCCAGCTGATTACATTAAAAGGACAACTATCATAAATAATAACAGCTGTTCTATGTGGCATTCTGATTCTGTAAAAACAGCCAGATTCAAAATTCCTGCTAATCTGAATTCTTCTTATTATTAAATGTTTTTGTCCTAAAACAATCAGAGGAAAAAGTGAAACTAACTCAGGGATTTTAAACATCGTGCTCACATCATTTTCAATGATGTTGGTCTCGTTGAGCCTGCCTACAGATCCTAATGAAAGTGGTTCTCCCCTTCAGCCACGCTCACCTGTGCCTGCTAGAAGGTTCCCACTTGTGTCTTGAGAACCTGAGCCCCAGACCATCCACATGCCAACCAGATGCAGTGTGCTCCAGTGATATCCAGTAAAATTCACAGACAAATCCCACTCATTCCTTTCTAAAAGACATTATGAAGCATGGCCGTAATTTTTTTTTTGGGGGGGGGGGGGGGGGGGGGCATGTCCCCCCCACTTTTTCCAAAGTCAATTTTTGACCCCTGCGCTTTTTACCATCCAAAAACAATATTACGCTATCTTAAATTGACACTGGTTGAGCTCTAGGGCCAAGCGGAAAACAACCGTTTGTGTTGAAGCCGGTTTCCTATTAGAACATACTGTAAAGATACACCCCCCCCCCACACACACACACACACACTTCTAAAGTGAAAATTACGTCCATGTCATGAAGCCAAATGCAGGGTTCCCACCACCGCCATCTGGGCCGTGTCACATGTGTCGTCATGCACAGTCAGTCCAAAAATGGGGAAAAAATGTGCAGCTGAGAGTAGGATTGTGAGAGTGGGAGCAAATTATTAACACCCATAAACTCTGACCTGGTGTAGCTATGAGCTAACTGAGCTAACCTGAAGTTAAAATGGAGCTAGGAGCTAACTGGTACCTGGTAAACTACAAGCACAGCCTCAGACTGCAGAGATCAGAGGTGGGTGCTTGGGCTATGGAAATGAGCTCATACTTTGCTCCTCTGCAGCGGTCAGAGATCCACGGGAGATTAGCCACAAGCTAGCCCAAAGCTACACAAAGCTTGGTTTCAACGGGGGTAGCTAAGGACTACCTGAGCAAATCGGGAGCTAAACCAAAACTAACAGAAGTTTTTTGGCACTTTTAGCCAGAAAACGTGGTTGAGCGACTCAGAAGTGAAGCAGCATCAACTCCAAGAACTGCAAGGTTTCTGCGGTCTCCCTCAGAGAGCTCCACAGGCGACTAGCATGACAGTCTTGCATGGGAGCTGGGTGAATGTGGCGACTGCACGGCTTGGCTACCCTGAGAGACTCTAGAGGCTGGTCCCGGCTGGTAGAGGGAAGAAGCCGGAAACTGTTGCTAGCCTTGGTCAGCTTGAACCAAGCAGTGTTATGTTAAATGCACAGCATTTTCCCCATTCAACCAGGTAAATACAGTGAAAAGTACAGGAATATAATTCTACATACTGACAGGGGCGGCGTTAGGCCCGGCTACTTGGGCTGAAGCCCCGGATGTTTCACGTTAAGCCCCGGATCTAAATCGCGGAAGTAACATGCAGTACCAAAGTCCAACAGAGAGGGAGCAGCTGGCAGTAGTTTGTATACAGCCTGCCTGAGCCTCCACCACTGAAGAAGAAGCCCTTCAGCAGCTGGCTTCTTCTACACTCTCTGCCTGAAACGCATGAGTGAAGATGGACATAAGGACGTTTTTTAGACCAAAAGTACGACAGAACCCCAGCTTTGATGAGACTGGTGTTGACTCAGGTTTGTGAGTCTTATTTGAAAATATTTGTTGTGCTGCTGGTTTGCCTAAAGTTAGCTTACTATCAGGTAAAGTTGTTGGAGAAAGAAAGGGAATATTTACTATCATCTCACACTAAACACTAACAGGAACAATACTCTGCCCTGAATATGCTTAATATGTAGCTTCAGATTAAAAATTATGTGGTACAAGACAAATATATATGATGATGTTGACTAGTGTGTGTCACGCAGTGGCGGAGCTTGATATGTGCAACATGTGCGGCCGAACAGGGCGGCAGTCTGGAGGGGGCAGCATTACATTTTTTTTTTAAATTTTTTTTTAAATTTTTTTCTTCCATCAACCGATACATCAACAAAACATAGAAATCACATGTTCTTCATAATAATAATAGTGATGAGTGATGATAATAATAACATTTCTGTAATAAAAGCACAACAAAGTCATTGTTTGCGTTTATATTGGGATTTTATTGCGCCCCCTTGTGTCCGCCGCGCCTCTGTAGTGCGCTCTACAGCGCCCTTCATCAGGTGGGGGGCGGAGGGATCTCGGAGAGTGATGATGGAGGGATACTGGTACCGTTTCACATATCACCGCTCACAAACATAATGGAGAAGAAGCGGTCGAAGCCATCTGGTGCCCAATTTCGGAAAAAAAGAAAAGAAGAGGAGGAGAAACGAGGAAAAGATGCAGGTATGCATCT
>SSNQ01034495.1:558401-579129 GCA_006942095.1 Nothobranchius kuhntae
ATTGAGGCCAACCCGGAAGTACCAAAAATTGCAGTTCCACCCTCATCCACTAGGGGCTGGTGTCAGAAGCGAGCAAATCCTCATTGACTCCCATGTTAAAAATACCAATTTCACAGCAGAAATAAACATGTTTACAGCCTGGTACCAAAACATGTTTTTGGTTTAAATGATCTAGTTTACACTCATGACAACTCTGAGGGGGGTGAATTTTTTTCTCACTCTTCTGTTTAAGTGTATTAAAAGCCTAAAATTCTGTATAATTAATGAGCATCAGACCCACGTGACCACAGAGCTAGCTCCGGGGAAAGGCCTCAGTAGAGCCTCGGTCTGGCCTGGAAACTGCTCCAGGATTTTGAGTCTGTGTGTGTGTGTATTCTTGTTTGGATATTATTTGTGCAATTGTTGGACAAAATGACTTGCTGTGGCATTAATTGCACTAATAGAGCGTCCAAGGAGTCTCCACTTCATTTTTTTCGGTAAGTAAAATTATATTTATGTATTTTAGGTCACTGCCGAGCTGAGCTTAGATTTTAACATGTACTGTTTAACCATGAAATTTAAATGTAATAGGGTAAAACCCAGTGCATTTAACATAATGCTGCACTTTAGAAAATGGGTTGAAATATAACATGTTGGTGGAGCTGGGTTCCCACTATCGGCTTGTGGAGCTCTCGGAGACGTCTGTGTTCCACCCGGTTTTACCCAGCGGTCAGCCCGGCGTATCTGTGACTCAGAAGCTCTGGTGTTGTGCACAGTTAACTCCGGTTGTAGCTAGGTTGCTACCTCCATGTTAGCTCCCACCTCCGCATTAGCTTTGGGTTAGCTTCAGGTTAGCTTGTAGCTATTTCGACCGGGTGTCGTCAGTTGATGCCAGCCTTACAGCCCCACCCTCAGCTCCACCTCTCTTCCCTTTTTTGGAATTGTCTGGGCTTGACGGAACCTGTGACACGGTCAAAATGGCGGTGGTGGCCACCTCCCATTTGGCCTCAAAAACGTGTTATTGGAGTCTATGGAAACCCATTGTCCAATGTTTATATGTCGATGATATCATGATATCATGCCTATCATGTGAGCGTTGTTTACCTTAAATACACACCTCCACACCAGCAGACTCCAGTGACTAAGGTCCTGCCGTCTCCGCCCCATTTTTGTCTGTCTCTCCATGAGTCTGTCATCCGCCTCGGAGCGACTCTGCTCCGCGAGTTCTCGTCCCTGACGGCGTCTAGCAGCCTCTTGTCAGCCTCCATCATCCTCTCAAACGATGACGACGCCATGACACCACTCCACCTCAGTTTACCTGAATAAAGAAAGTAGAAAGAATCAATTTAGTACAGGGAATTTTATCTGCCCGTCATGTTGTTCCTTGAAAATAAACTCACCGTGGCTTGGCCTGCATGTCTCCGCAGACCGCGAGCACAGACTTGGGCTGGAGCAGCTGCTGCTACTGCATGACGGTCCAGCGTCCGTGTCCCCGGCGTTGGTATGTCCCGACTCTCTTGGTTGACAATTTCTCAGAAGTGTCGTCTTTAACGAGAAAACGTTATATAACTTTAAAATCTCACCCACTATGTAACATATAACAAAACAAAGACCTTGGAAAGCAAACTAGGCTTTTTTTCCCCACAGCAGAACTAGCCTGGAGCTAGTCTAGCCTTTTGTCTGCATTGTAAACTAATGTGGCAAGGTGGATAAACGAGGGCCCGGGCGGGATTCGATCCCCAGACTCCCGGGTGAGAGTCATACGCTCTAACCAGTCAGCCAAAGGGACATCCCCTTGGCCAAGTAGCCAGGGCGCATGATCAATCGGGACATTGTGACAGGACACACACACTGTCACACTAATAAGCGCAACATAAGGGCATATTAGGTCCTAGATATAAGTTAAATCCTTTTCAGATATGTCCAGACTCATCGTCTGTAACATAGTAACATTTATAATTTTCACATCATAGACACATGTAAGAGTGGCGCGTGGGTATCCCTTGGGTAAAGAAGCGGAAGTCTCCTTGTCCTTGATGTCTTCCTTTCCTAAGTACCAGAGGTGTCAAATGAAACAAAACTCAGTGAGTTTCTCTTGGAAGACCTGCCTGTAAGGCTTTGAGTGCGTGGTAAACAAGTGTGTAAATGACTGCAGAACTGGGACGGGCAGCATTACGTCAGGTTTTGTGCACCAGGTGAGGTTCTGGTGAGCGATAAAGACATGTTTCTGTACTGAGCGGCGACGAATTAAAAGGGCCTGTTTTAAAGGTCTTTAGCTGATGTGGATCTGGGGATTTATCAGTGTTTGACTACATTTCCATACTCAACACCACCACTAATGACTGGTGAAAGTGAATATTCGTGTCCTGTAACTGAATCCAGTTATTTAGTTTCCCTCCTGCCTTTAAATCAGAGATCTGTTTTCCTCCAGGCAACACGCAGTCATTAATGCATGTTTGCAATTAATTACCACTTCATTCCTTTTGGGTTTCTTGGAACAGCATCCTTTCTGTCGTGCTCATCCTAACTTTTGTTTGTATGGAGTCATTTCAGGGACATTGCTGCATGGTTTCTTTCATTACTTTCCACTAGACTGGCTGTGTCCTCGGGGGTAAAGCCTGGCAGCGAGAGCCCATTCTAGATTCTGTGTGTGCTTTAAAATTGATAAGTGAATCAGAAGAGCATAACATATTAATGATTAATTTCACAATGTGAGGTAGAAAAGAGAAATCACTGGATCAAACTTACTTAAATGAAACAGAATGAGTGTGTGCTCAGCAACGGTGCAGCAGAGCTGCTCCTGCATGCCAATGGACTGCTTTCAAACATCAGTAGCTTCTAATGGAATGATGCTCTCTGCACGCCACCCGCTCACTTTCCTCCTAATGGCCTCCTAGATCAGTTAAAGATAATGATCAGGGTTTCTTTGGGGCTCGTCCACCTATCCCCACGATGATGAAACAATGCTTTGCTATGTTGTATCCAAGATTTTGTTGCGGTGAGAGCGGGAGGTTTGGACCCAAAACACAGAAAATCCAGACTACCAGGCAGGAGCGGTTGAAAAAGTTAAATCCTTTATTTAGGAAGATAACGGAAAAAAAAACTCCAAAGGAGAGGAGGCCAAAACCTAATAACTAAACTCAGACAAAACCCAACGCTCACTTTCTGAGTAGAGACCTGGAGACTAGTAGGGAGGGACAAGACAACGCTGACATAAGACAATGACCCAACCACAGACAGGGTTATATACACTGGGCCATGATGGGAGGCAGATAGGCTGCAGGTGTGTGGGGAGAGGATCCAAGTGAAAGCAATTAACTAATCAGGGAGGAAACTAACATGACCTAAGAGTAAAACCTAAAGACAAGAAGAGCAGCAAACATAACTAATATTCTAAGGGGAATAAGGGAACACCGGTGGGAAAACACACTAAAGAGACTAATAAAAATGAAAAGCTGAAACTATAAAAACTGCAGAGGGGTGACTGGGGGAGACCGAAGGAACACAGGACCTGGGAGGGATAATCTGGACGGCTGCAAACATAAACCTATAAACACATGGATCTAACTACACCTAAAAGACAGAGGGCAAAATAAACCACCAATAACCAGATGGGTGAGGAGGACTAATCCAAAGACAGCTAGGAACAACAGGGAGTGACTAGGAGGACACAAGAGGAGAGCCTGGAGTGGGAACAGGAGGGGGCGGGGGAACAAAGGGACACAACATGACAGAGTTTGTTTAGGTTGGGCTGGTGGCGGTCAGTGATCTGGTCTGTAGAGACTCAGTCGCACTCTGGGAACAAATCCTTTCCCCTCATAAGCGATGGTGACTTTATTGTTGAAATAATCTATTTTAAATGTCAAACTGATGATCCTGTCTTAGGCCCTGTCCACACGTAGCCGGGGATCTGCCAAAACGTAGATATTTTCCTACGTTTTGGCCTGTCATCCACACGAAAACGGAGTTTTTTTCACACGAAAACGGATCTTTTTAAAAACTCCGGCCAAAGTGAAGATCTGTGTTTTCTCCGTTTTGGGTGTCTGCGTGTGGACGGACAAAACCGGAGTTTTAAGGTCCGCAACGTCACTTTCCACGACAAACAAAAGCTGACATCACGTGTGCGACCTGTGTTTACACTAGCCGACATCAGCTGCGCTCTGTCACTACCCGATCCATCAATGGTCCAAGCGCTTTCTGCTTGTTTGTTTTTGCAAGCGGAATTACTGCTCCTTGCGGAAGACCACAGACGAAGGACGAGGTTAAGAACGGGGAAGTACTGCCGCCTACAGGTCTGGCATGTCCTTAACAACGTATTTATCGGGGTAAGTGTGGACAGAGTTTGTTTTTAAAACGCGGTGGTGTGGATGCAAGTTTTTGGAGGGGCGGATACCGTAAATCCTCTAATACAGGCCGGTATTCAATTAAAGGACGGGTCTCCAATTTTGGCCGCTGTCAGAGTCAGCGGAGGTAAATAATGGCCGGTCTCTTATTGTGGCCGGGTGGAATGTGGTAACACGCAAGTACGAGCGTCCCAGCGGCAGGGTTATAGTTCCCAAATCAACCAGCAGGTGGCAGTAGAAGTTCACACAGACCTTTATTAGGCTTTTTTTCAACGCTTTGTAACGCTACGGACACGATCCTCTATCACGCTCCTACCACACAGAGTCACGGTGTCAGTTAACCATGCTAATTCAACCCGCTCCACAGAACACACATCACCTTCCCTGTGGCTTACATAACACTCACACAACACGCAAATCAGCACATAGGAACTAGCAGAACGATAGGAAACACATATAACACAATACCCAGAATGCACCTGGCTTACAACCCCAGCCAGGTCATTACACTATCAAGTTCAAAGAGAACGTGCTGATTATGCTGCAGAACACTCTGGAGAGCAGCAGTAGGGGGTGTATGAACTACAGTAATCCCTCGTTTATCGCGGTAGATGCGTTCCAGACCTGGCCGCGATAGGTGAAAATCCGCGAAGTAGGGACTCCCAGCATGCCCCTCGCGGGGATTCCCTCCACGTCGCACCTACGTCACAAACCGCGGCTATAAACCAAACGGAAGTCGCCTTTCCAGCTCACCACTCAGTCATCGTTTCTTCAGATTCATGATCAGAGTTTCCAACCTACCAATCAATCCAACGAACTATCAGCTCATAGTAAGTTATCTTACTTACTTCTGGAAAGCCCGGCATTTCCGTGTCACTTCGTTGACGCTCGAACGCTCGGGGGTTTCCTAGATCAGCCGGCGTTTCACCGACGCTCTCACTTCCGCGTCTGTGAAACCACGCTCCCTATTGAATTATCGTATGATCACATTCTCTGTGATCAGCAACGCGCTGTGCCAGACCGTAGCTACTGACACGCGATCGTTCATGTCAGTTCATTTCCTTTAATGTTTTCTGTCTTTTATTTGCGCCTGATGCGTTTCGCTGCATGCTGTGGAGCGGGGCGCTGCGTGCACCTTGTCCTCCGACGCACTGATCACTGATACGGCCGCCAAACAGCGAGCGCTCCGCTGTTTCTGCGGTCGGTAGATCTTTTAGAACTGCAGTTCAAAGGTAACTCATGAGGTGAATATATATGAACCCAGGTAGCAGTTTCTCTTTAGGACTGAGAGGAGATGCAGGAAGATAATAAACAGACAGGACAGAAAAATAGTCAAATAAAAACAAGTTAGTTTTTGTACCTGCTGGTTGCAACAAACAGACACCATTGAAGGTAATCAGAAGTGAGGAACAGAAAATGAAATAATTATTTTAATGTTTAGAGCAGCAGGAACTCCGAGAGGCTGCAGGCGCATCAGTGAGTTTGCGGCTGCTGCGCAGGGGAAGGGGGGAGAGGGCTGAAGCAGGGGGAGGGGGGAGAGGGCTGAAGCAGAAACTACCGTTGTTAAAAGAAATGTGTTTAACTTTGAAAATGTGGGCGCAATTTTAATTGTCAAAGACTCCAGCGAACCATTAGTTCATTTTGCTCAATTAGAAATAGAGGCCTGCCTCTAATACTGGCCCTCCTTCCAATAAAGGCCTGGAGCTTGATGAGCTTGAGTCAAATACAGGCCCGGGCCTGTATTAGAGGATTTACGGTATTCGTTTTTTAAAAACCCGGCTACGTGTGGACTAGGCCTCAGTTTGTCTAGCTAAACAATTTCCGCCCACTGTATTAAACTTTATTGGAGACACGCCTCACTTCAGTGGAACACATTCCGACCTCCTTTATGAAGTCAGAGAGCCTAGCCTCCATTAGCTACTGGACTGCTGACTCCTAAACCCAGATGGAACCAAGCAGAACTCTGGCACCTGGTTTGGTTCATCTGCTGACTTATTCAATCACTAAAGATGCAAAATATTAACTCAGATTCTGTCAGAAAGCCTCTAATTGGCTCTAGTCCAGATTCTTTATCTGCAATACAAAGTTGTTGGGCTGTGTTGAATTCAAATGCGTCTCAGAATAAATTCATTACAGCTGCTGGTTTCCTGTTCACAGCTTGTGTTTCATTCTCTCCTTCACCGCCCACACAACAGAGGGTAGATATACTCCTTCTGATGAGGAGCTTGAGCACACTGCTGGCAGGAAAATGATCCATCATCCTTGAGTCATTCTGAGACACTGGGATGCAGGCAGTCAGAACATATAGTGTACTGGGAGAGTAGGAGGAGAGAGTGAGAGCGGGGTCACCGGCAGGTTACAGCTGCATCTGAATGAAGCTCTCAGCAGGGTGAGGTGCTCACAGCAAACAGCTCGAGGCAAACGCTCTTCGGTGTGTGCTGTTGGTGCAAATGCAGCGAAAGCTAAGTCCATAATGGTTCTAGTAGGTAATGCACCTCAGCGATCCCAGTCTCCAAAACCCTCTGCAGCCCGGCCCCTATCCACACTTCTATCTAGCAACAGCAAACTCAGCGCAGCAGATTGAAGTGTGTGTCTGGGTGTGATGGCAGTGGTAGAAGATGTGTGAGGTTAACCTGATCGAAGAAAATAAATAAAAAACAAGTGAGAACTTATCAGGGAGCAGACAGAAGGACTGCTGGTACTAAAACTTTCAGACATCCACTCTCTTATCAATCATGTTACATCAAACTGGGTTTAGAAGAAAATACCAATTTAAGGCAAGAAAACCACATTTCCTGTGCATGGTTGTCGATAGACATAGTTCTGTGTCATATGCACCACCAACATGCACGTTATCAGAGCATGTGCGTGTGTTATCTGGTTTAAACCATAAATAACGGGCTTTGCTGTTTTAGAAAGGACAAGGTCCTGGTTTGGCAAACTGTGAATCATGTATACTGGTGCTGACTTCTGCTCGTGTGGTTTTAACACAAAAACATGGAAGAATAGAAACATAATAGAGGTGCTTTATGCACATGTAACAAACAGTCCTCAGCATTTCTTCAGATCATCTGTTGTTCACCATCACCATGTGTGTGTCTTAGGGAGAGGACCACAAGCTTCTGCCAATGTCCATCTATCCATAGAACAACTCCAGATATCAGTTATCCCAGGGTCTCCTCCCACCGGGACATGTCTAGTAATCCGAAGTCAGCAAGCATCAGTCCTTTTGAACCCTGTCAGCTGCCTCCTTTCAATGAGGAGGATCACGTTTATTTATAAAGCACCAAATCACGACCGGAGTCGTCTCAAGGATCTTCACACAATAAACACTCCAACACAGGTCAGGTCAGTAAGCTAGTCAGTAAAATGTTTCCTATATAAGGAACCCAGCAGGTTGCATCGAGTCACTGACTAGTGTCAGAGTCTTTACAGCAATCCTCATACTAAGCAAGCATGCAGCAACAGTGGAGAGGAAAACTCCCTTTTAACAGGAAGAAACCTCCAGAGAATCCTGACTCAGTATTGACCCTTTGCACGTGATGTCACGCCACTCATGTGACCGCCCCCATCGCCATGATGGACGGCAAAAAGACCGTTTACACTCGTTGAAACTCCAGTGAAGGTAGTCAAAACAAGCCAGTTTATAGCCTTTTATCGCTTTCATTTAGTTGGTTTGACAGTGTAACGGAATGAAATGACTGTTTTCCACCTAAAAGTCATTTCCCCCCTCTCCTCAGCAAGAACTAACCTGCATGAGATATTGCTCAAGGTCTCAGGCATCTGCTCCTAAACTGTTTTCCTTTCCAGCGCAAGAGAATGAAGACAAAGGACTCTTTCTTTTTAATAAATCAAAGAACTCTATTTTAATAAGCTAATCAAACAAAGTGTTAGTCAATAATAAGATGTGACCAATTTGTGAAATGAAAACATTAATTACTTGATATTATAATCCTATAGAATATAATAAGTAATATGACTTTAAATCAGCCGAAAGAACCAACGACAAGCTGGATAAAATCTGTTGCTGTTCCAACTGCTACAATGATTCCTTTCAGAATAAAAGCTGAACCATCACAACCCCGTTTTGGGTATCGCTAGATGCCGATAAACTGCCGTGACCCGGAAGTATCTCAAAGACTGGTCTGGTCGGCTGCCGTGGCTGTTCTACGGGCTTCGGCTCCAGGAAGGTCCAAGCTGGACCTCTATACCTCCTGATCTAGACGGGGACTTCCACCAAGGGTACGTAGACCGACAGAATGGCGTTGAATGTGTTTATGAGTCTCCTAATCAAAGCTTAGCGTGAAGACATCACCTTCATTTCCCACCAGAACTAATCGCTTCTTCGGATTTGCTGGTTCTGAACAACATTCCACACTACACCATTCTCCTTCTCACTTCACCTTAGTTACACCATACATTTAGTGTTAAAGTTAGTCTAGTTTTCATTTGTTTAGTAATAAATCTTTAAACTTTTAAAACTTGACTCTCTCTTCTGTTGTCTCTGAGTGAATACAAAGTGTTATTTAATCCCTGCAATAAAGAGTTCCAATCTTCTGGTTAAAAGTACCCACAGATCCATGAGGTTGATTCCATATTTCCTAGGGAATCTAATTACTTATGGTTCATTAAATAACATTTAAATTAACCCTTTACAACAGTAAAATGGTTTTAGATTGCTGCGTTCTTGGCTGCACTAACAGACAGGGATGTAAACTCAACTCGTTTTGTTTTTTTAATAACTTTGATGGAGACTGAGGACGGAGATGAACTGCAGCTATCAATCAAGCAGACTAGCAGGCCTCAGATTAGCAGCGAGCATGTTTTTAGCGGGTAAGATTAACGTTCATTTATTTCACGAGGAAGACAGGGACACGGATAAATGTGATGTGTTTATACAAGTTATTGATAATCCTGATGGACGGGTATTTCACCACGGAGGCTGCGCTCCGTCCACTGTAGTGTAAAGTGAGATAATTATTAACAATATTAAAGCTCCGATGTATGGTTACGTGTGTTAAAATTACAGTATTTATTTATTTATATGAGCGTCAGCGTTCAGAGAGCTTCTCATTCCGGTGTGAGAGCAGCAGCTGAACCCGGTAACACCACCAGCAACAGAAGCTGGTAGGGATCCGGACTTTTTAACAATCACCTTTGGTGTAAAGTGAAACGCTGTTTACAACATGAAGTTATAAATCCAGAGGGCTGAGTTTAGGCAAAGTCAGCGACATGTTTACATCGGTGAACAGCTGCAGAGAGAACGTAAGCTAACGTTGGTAAGCTAGTTAGCATACCGCTCTCTATGAGCCCCCGCTAGATGTGTTACTTCTTCTGATAACTGAACTGGGCATGAACTAGTTGAATGAATGCTGGAGGAGTTTTGTTTTTGTTTTGATCACAAAAACAATTTCAGGCTCTACTTTTCCCTTTGTTTAGTACTCGTGTCGCTCACTGTGTACATGCTTTTGCCGTCCACCTTGGTGGACCCACGTGATTAGGTGACGTCGGTGCAAAGGGTCAATAAGCAGACATCCACCACGACTCACTGGGGATCAAGATGACAGAGCAGAGCGCGCGCACACACACACACGCGCACGCGCACACGCACACGCACACGCACACACACGCACGCACACACACACGCACACACACACACACGCACACACACGCGCACACACACACACACACACACGCGCACACACACACACACACGCGCACACACACACACACACGCGCACACACACACACACACACACACACACACACACACACACACACACACACACACACACACACACACACACAACATGACTACCAAGTCGTGTTTCTATGGTTTTATTGTGATTTCTTAGAAAATATTCTATTTGGGGAGAGATACACTTTATTTTATTTATCCATCCATCCATTTTAATCTGCTTATCCGGAGTCGGGTTGCGGGGGCAGTAGCCTAAGGTAAGAGGCCTAGACTTCCCTCTCCCCAGCCACTTGGGCCAGCTCCTCCGGGGGAACTCCAATGCGTTCCCTGGCCAGTTGAGAGACATGGTCCCCCCCACCGTGTCCTGGGTCTACCTTTAGGTCTCCTCCCGGTTGGACGTGCCCGGAAAACCTCACCAGGGAGGCATCCAGGAAGCATCCTGACCAGATGCCCGAGCCACCTCAACTGGCTCCTCTTGATGTGGAGGAGCAGCGGGTCTGCTTTATTGTATTTATCCTAGTAAATCTATAATTAAATGGTTAAACTAGTAGTAGCACATTCAACGTCAACGAAAGTAAAATGTTATTATCAGGAGAGGGAGAATGTTGGAACATAAGGATGCCCATCGGTACACTTGGTACCAGGGCAGCCTAGGTCGCAGGTCGATGATAGATTTTGTAGTCGTATCATCTGACCTGCGGCCGTATGTTTTGGACACCCGAGTGAAGAGAGGGGCGGAGCTGTCAACTGAACACCACTTGGTGATGCGTTGGATCAGATGGCAGGGGAAGATGCCGCGTAGACCTGGCAGACCCAAATGCATAGTGAGGGTCTGCTGGGAACACCTGGCAGAAGAACCGGTCAAGACGGTCTTCAACTCCCACCTCCGGCAGAGCTTTGACTGTGTCCAGAGAGCAGTGGGGGACATTGACTCCGAGTGGGCCTTGTTCCTCTCTGCGATTGTTAAGGCAGCTGTTACTAGCTGTGGTCTTAAGGTGGCCGGTGCCAGTTGTGGTGGAAACCCCCGTACCCGCTAGAGGAGCTCCTCAATCCCACCTACGCGCATTCCGAGGAGGAACCAGAGTCGGGAGACCTGGGGATGGACTGTCCAATCTCGAGGGCAGAAGTTGCTGAGGTAGTCAAAGAACTACACAGCGGCAGAGCCCCGGGACGGAGGAGATTCGACCTGGGTATCTCAAGGCTATGGAAATTGTAGGGCTGTCGTGGTTGACACGTCTCTGCAACATTGCGTGGTCATTGGGGCAGTTCCTGTGGAGTGGCAGACCTATCTTTAAGAAGGGTGACCTGAGGGTGTGTTCCAACTATAGGGGGATCACACTCCTCAGCCTCCCTGGAAAGGTCTACTCCAAGGTATTGGAGAGGAGGGTCCGATTGATAGTTGAATCTCAGATTGAGGAGGAGCAATGTGGTTTTCGTCCTGGCCGTGGAACTGTGGACCAGCTCTATACCCTTGCAAGGGTAATGGAGGGGGCATGGGAGTTTGCCCAACCAATCCACATGTGTTTTGTGGATCTGGAGAAGGCTTATGACCGTGTCCCCAGGGGCACCCTGTGGGGGACGCTCCAGGAGTATGGGGTGGGTGGCTTTCTGTTAAGGGCCATTCAGTCCCTTTACCAGAGGAGCGTGAGTTTGGTCCGCATAGCCGGTAGTAAGTCGGACCCTGTTCCCAGTGAGGGTTGGACTCCGCCAGGGCTGCCCTTTGTCACCGGTTCTGTTCATTACCTTTATGGACAGAATTTCTAGGTGCAGCCGTGGTGTGGAGTGTGTCGAGTTTGGTGGCAGGAGAATCTCGTCTCTGCTTTTTGCGGATGATGTGGTCTCCTAGCTTCATCCAGCTCTGACCTTCAGCTCTTGCTGGGTAGGTTTGCAGCCGAGTGTGAAGCGGCTGGGATGAGGATCAGCACCTCCAAATCTGAGACCATGGTTCTCGACCGGAAAAGGGTGGCTTGCCAACTCCGGGTCGGGGGAGGGGTCCTACCTCAAGTGGAGGAGTTTAAGTATCTCGGGGTCTTGTTCACGAGTGAGGGTAGGAGGGATCGGGAAATCGACAGGCGGATTGGTTGAGACGCTGAGCCGATCTGTCGTGGTGAAGAGGGAGCTGAGCCAGAAAGCCAGGCTCTCGATTTACCGGTCGATCTACGTCCCAATCCTCACCTATGGTCATGAGCTTTGGGTAATGACCGAAAGAACGAGATCGCGGATACAAGCGGCCGAAATGAGTTTCCTCCGTAGGGTGGCCGGGCTCAGCCTTAGAGATAGGATGGGGAGCTCGGACATTCGGGAGGGACTCGGAGTAGAACCGCTGCTCCTCCGGATCGAAAGGAGCCAGTTGAGGTGGTTTGGGCATCTGGTCAGGATGCCTCCTGGACGCCTCCCTGGGGAGGTGTTTCGGGCATGTCCTGCCAGCAGGAGGCCCCCGGGTCAACCCAGACCATGTTGGAGAGGTTACGTCTCCAATCTGGTCTGTGAACACCTTGGGGTCCTGCTGGAGGAGCTGGTGGAGGTGGCCAGGGAGAGGACGGTCTGGAGCTCCCTAGTTGGGATAATGGCCCCGTGACCCGGATAAGCAGAGGAAGACGACGACGACGATATTTGTTTGTATTCACATTAATTAAATCCATCTTTTGCTTTAAAAACTCAATTTAAAATATGGAAACACTGCTTCTCCTCAGGAGTGTGTGTGTGTTTGTTAATTTTCATTTCTCTCGTTTGTTTAGATACACAAAAATGATCACATTTATCAATCACAGTGTTTTATTTTGAAAAATGTCTTTATTTTGTTAAATTTATCAGCCTGCCTTTTTTGTTTTGGTTAGACTTCCTGCCAGAATTGATGCGGCTCACTAATGGCTTGCCAAAAAGTTAGAGCACAGAAACGATTGCTGCACGGCGCGAGCCTTCGTGGCGCTTCGCAGCTGATGTGACTGAGACCGTAGGTCAACAAGGGTGCCGAATAGAAGCGCTCTTCATTCCATGGCACATTGCCACGCTTCCGCGTCTGATGTGATCCTGGGGTGATGCTCCTATTACGAGGGTAGACCCATGTCACTTCCTGGGCACCACCATCACACAAGACATCAAGTGGGAGCCCACCATCACCCAGCAGAGGATGTACTTCCTGAGGCAGCTGAAGAAATTCAACCTACAGTACAGTCGATGAGGCAGTTCTTCACAGCAGTCATCGAGTCCATCCTCACCTCTTCAGTCACCATGTGGTATGCTGGAGCTACCACCAAGGACAAGAAGAAGCTGAAGCGTGTTGTACGCTCCGCTGAGAAGGCTGCAAACTCCCCTCAATGCAGGACCTGTCCACCTCCAGGACATTGAGGCGTGCAGGTCGGATCACAGCAGACCCGTGCCCCCGTGGACAGTCTTTTTGACTCGTTCCCATCTGGCAGGAGGCTCAGATCCATGTTCTCATCACAACAACAGTTTCTTCCCTTCTGCTGTTGGACTCATGAAAGACAATCTTTTCTATTATTTTACCATGATTATAGTCCTACTTCCTATATTTGCTTGGCCGTGGCTTTTACCAGGATGATTCAAGAGCTGGATCGTGTTGGTCTCATTATAAAGACTAACTGTCTCCACTCAGAAAAAACATTTTAATAGTATCACTATTATCACTGTTTGTACACGGCTGCTGGTGATGGTAGTGCTACAATAATTCTGATATTGTCACAAACTCTTGGCCATTTTCTCAGATTTAATCCTAGTTTTTGCGTTTCTTCTTCCATGACACAGAACCCAGCATCGACACAGTCCGGCGGTAAAAACGGTCCTCATCACAGTGACCTGCAGCAGGCAGTCACCGTTTAAAGGACAAAGTAATCATTTGTTTTGGAGTAATTGGAACTGCTTGATGGGCACTAGTGTTGATCCTTAAATAAACCTGTAAATAAAAAGATAATCAGTTCCCCAGTTTGCTTCCTAAAATCATAAATAAAAGGTAAATATTTGTCCTTTTAGCTCCTTTTTTAAAATCCACATCTTAGAGCCTTGAGTGCAGCAACCACACGAGTCATTTGCATTACAAAAACAACTGAACATCTTTTGGAGAGGTCAAGCCTCTTTATTCATTTAAATGCAGCCTCATGTGATGCGCTGATGAGAGGCTTAGCATTTAACTGCTTACTCCCTTTGTTGCCTATCATACTGTGATTGACACTGGTGCAGAAAAGCTGTTTGGTCAAACAGGAGAACAATCAATAGGGACTCTTTGTTTTGTTTTGTTTGGTAAACCGTGTTACGCAGTGGTCCAGTAAAACTTGGTACAATATTTGATGTGCTAATGTTGTTTTGAGCGATAGTCATTTCCCACCAGGACCACATAAGTGGGTAAACAAATGAATTATGTGTACAGTATCAACACTTGGGCACTCTCCCGGGAGGCTCTGGTGACAGATTATGCATGTGCATCCTCCAGCAAAGCTTTCCAGTCTCCCTGGATGGATTGTAGCCTGACCTTTGTGAACCTTAAACTCTGAGCACATTAAACAAAAGACGTCCTAGAATCGCTGGTACAGCAATGGAAATCAGGTTACTTTTTTCTGTGGGTGTTTCTGCAACTGTACTGAATAATTTGGCAAAATGCTGTCGCTGTGCAAGGACGAAAGAATACTGAATGTGACAAAATGGTTCCATAACAGCAACATGAGAAATACCACTGTGCAACTGAAAAGGAGGTTTAATTCAGCTGCTTAAACTTCTGATCTTGTTCCAACATCTAAATAGGATAGGTTATCCAGAGTTATCTCTGTAGTTATGCTGCTATAGGCTTAGACTGCTGGAGGATACACTGACCACTTTCCACACTCTACTGCTTTATTCTACAATCTGCTCTTTAACTGTATTATTTCCTGCTAGTTCAGCTGTTAACTTTATTTTCTCTCTAAGTGTTTTTCTCCCCAGAAGAAGCTACAACGATGTTCTGCTGAGCTGTGGTGGCCTCATGGAGGGGGCCGTCGTCTAGCACACTGCTGCTAACCACTTAAACATTCTCCCTCTCCTGATAATAACTTTTTACTCTCTTTGACGTTGGATGTGCTACTACTAGTTTATCCATTTAATTATAGATCCACTAGGATAAATACAATAAAGTTTATCTCTCACCAAATAGAATATTTACTAAGAAATCACAATGTAACCATAGAAACACTACTTGGCATATACCGTATGTTAATAATTAAATGTGAGAACCAAAGCTGAGCTGAACATTGCTGATCATATGTTTGTTTGTTCCATCATTCTAGACTCCCTCCTAAAGTATCTGGGACAACCTGCAGCTGGATCTTCTGTCCAGGAGCAGCCATGCTCCTCAGCTTCTTTGCTGTCCTCAGGTGAGACTGTCGTGTCGGTAAATACTTGTAACTGAGTTAATATATTTCCTCTGGTTTTCTCATGTTTATGGACCTAGAGCCACCAGAGGAGATGTTACAAGAGCATGCAGCTCCTCCTGCCACTAACTGCTGCACCTGCTTGTTCAGGTGAGTGACTTCAGCTCATATTAACAGCAGCATTGCTTCCACATTTGGTGTGTGCCTGATTATTGTCAAGACTTTTATCAATAACCTGTCACTCAATGCACTGGCTCTCACTGAGACCTGGATCAAACCATGTGACAATGCTACCCCATCTGCTCTCTCAGTTAACCACACTTCTCGTGCATCTGGCCGAGGTGGTGGAACGGGCATGTTAATTTCCAACAAATGGATGTATAGTCAGTTGCTACCCATTACTAATTACAACTCCTTTGAATACCATGCCATCCAGGTGACTGTACCGAAAATAATTCTTTTTGGTTGTCATATATCAACAACCAGGTCAACTCGGAGACTTTCTTGATGAACTCGACACCCTGCTCTCCTCCATTCCTGAGCACGACTGTCCCACAATGGTCCTTGGAGACATGAATATTCACCTGGACAATCCCAGCTCATCAGGCTTCCTATCACTAATGTCATCATTTGATTTAAAACTAGTACAAAGTCCTCCAACTCACAAAGCTGGAAAAGCACTTGACCTCATTTTCACCAGAAACTGTGCCATAGACACAATTTCTGTCAACCGCTGCATCTTTCCGATCATTACTTCATCCATTTCAGCACGACTCTACAAGGGAGGTCCACTGCTTCCTCCCCAATGGTCTCAGCCCACCGCAACCTCCGCAATCTGGCACCCAACCACTTCTCCTCTCTTGTTGCCTCCACTCTTCCATCTCCCAGCACATTCTCTGCTTACGAAGTGAATGAAGCCACCGAGTCACTCTGCTCTTGTCTTAACAACTTGTGCCCTTTAGCCACTAGACCTGCTAGATCCTCTCAGTCGCACCCTTGGCTAAATGATAGCCTCCGGTCTCTATGCACCAATCTTAGAGCTGCGGAACGGAAATGGCGCAAAACAAAAGATCCTGGTGATCTGTTGAAATTTCAGGAATTACTGTCCTCATTCTCTGCCAGCATCACTGATGCAAAGAAAGCTTTCTACACTGACAAAATTCTCAGCTCTACTGACTCTCAGAAACTATTTTCAACATTCAAAACTCTGCTCAACCCTCCTTCTCCACCTCCTACAAACAATCTATCAGCTGACACCTTTGCCTCATTCTTCACTGACAAAGTGGCAGCTATAAGCAAACAGTTTACTCAACTGGCCACTCCTGAACATTCGCTACCACAAACTCCTTCTAGCCCAACCATCTCAAGCCCTACTGCTTCATTTTCCTCTTGTTCCCCTGTCACTGAGAACTGTGTGTCCAAGCTTCTCACGTGCAGCCGCCCTACCACATGCCCACTGGACCCCATTCCGACTAAGCTGCTCCAAGCTATTGCTCCTACAGCAGCCGCAGCAGTCACACATGTGATCAACACGTCACTGACATCCGGTACATTTCCCACCTCTCTCAAGCATGCTCAGGTTAAACCACTGCTAAAAAAAACATCTCTTCCTCCAAATCATGTGGAGAACTACCGACCTATCTCTCTCCTCTCTTTTCTGTCCAAAATCATTGAAAATGTGGCTTTCAAGCAGATCATCAGCACATTGAAGTATGTACAGATTTTCATTATCACTGATGATTTTGCACATGACCAATACATCAGACCAGGGCTACAGTGGAGAGAAAAGAGACCATGGTTTGGTTTGATCTCATTGAAACTGGGTTAGCTGAGCTGCCTGAACCAAAGTAAGCATGTGTTCTGTTGAACTTTAACCTGCTTCATCTGCTGACATTCTGTTGGTCAAAGCAAATGTATTCAGCTTATTTACAAACACTCACTCTAAATTAACTTTTGTTAAAGTGCATTATTGTTGTTGTTGTTGTTTACTTTGAGAAAGTTTCCATGGCTGGTAACAGAGTAAGACTAGGTCGTTCTCATGTAAAAGTTTTTTTTTTTTACTTCATTAAAACTGAGTTTGGTTATCACCACAGGACTAAATTCTCTGTGCAGAAACTCACATCCATTCCCATTTGGCCTCTTGGCTGGTACCCCATAGATGGCAGCAGTAGAAGAGACCCAATCATGTAGATCCATGGACGTAGTTTTGACTTTTTGGGGGGGGGGTGTCTTTACAGTAAGTATACAAAAAGTATGTATATGAGGTTGTTTCATGGCATGTCAGGAATGCAGAACTGTCAAGTACACAGGTAGCAGGAACAGCCAATCACACGTTGGCAAGTGTCAGCAGAGCCAATAGATGAGCTCATGGATGGCTACAGGCTCCAACACAGGCGGTTGTTTTCTGCTTGGTCCTAGTGCTCAAGCAGTGTCTATTTAAGTCATTCACTGCCAATGACGACTAAGGTCATCATTTGCATTTTTTACAGTTTGAGCATCAGAACGAGCCCCCGCGCTGAGAGAACAAATATCTCAGCCCTGAAGCCGATCTTCATCCGCATACGTCACACGTCACATGATCAGGAAGCAGACCATTCATGTGTTAGGAGATCGTTTTGAGCCGTTCCTGTAAAAAAGGTGAGCGTCTGCCGATCACAATTCAACAACGGATTATGAAAGAACGGATAACGCTCGAAACACGTGGATTCTTCCTGATGTAAGAGGTGAGTCTCCGCTTTGTTTTGGTTGTTTTGGCATCAACATCATGCTAGCGCGCAGTTTTGTGACTCTTAAAAAAACAGTAAAAATGGTGAGAAATGCTGGCAGTGAATGAGTTAATATAGCGTGATATTGTTTATGGATGGTAAAAAGTTCAGGGGACAGACCCCCCCTCCCCCCCCCCAACTGGACATGAGAGTTGGGTGCTCATACCCCACAACAACAACACAACATATCATATTAGCTCAGATAACAGACACATAAGAGACAAGGCTGTAATACCCCAGGAAACAGAAACAGTGTGAAAAAGAGGTGAGCTGGTAATCAGATAACACTTCAGCAGCTTAATCAGCATCACTTGTCTGATGAGGAAGAACACTTCTACTTTTGTGGGCTGCAGGCATCCTTAATCATTCTCCTAAGACACCACACTCCTCAAGTACTGGAGAACACCACTGTCATTTCCCCTTTTCATCTGCCATGTGTGTGGAGAAAAGCTCCGGAAAAATAAATGTGGAGAAAAATTATAGCATGTTCTTTCTGTGTGGCTCAATCAGCCTCAACAATCAAAGGCTCAACATTGATGTTTCAACTGCAGGATTTACACTCTTTAATAGATGCTTCAGTCTACAAAGGTGTCACGTTAAGGGGATGGTTAGAACCCAAAAATGCAGATGCCCAGGACGACACGAGGCAGGAGTTCATATGTAAAGTAAAAATCCTTTTATTGTAGGGAGAATATAAATAAATCCAAATGGCCAGAGCGGGCGACATTAAATCTTATCTGAAACTGCTGGCTAAGGATAAGCGTAAATACAGTATGATTGTTATTCACGCTGGCGGTAACAACGCCCGGTTACGCCAATCAGAGGTCACTAAAATTAATGTTGCTTCGGTGTGCAAGTTTGCCAAGACAGGGTCGGACTCCGTAATTTTCTCTGGCCCCCTGCCTGATCGGACCAGTGACAACATGTTTAGCCGCATGCTGTCCTTCAACCGCTGGTTGTCTAGGTGGTGTCCTGAAAACAACGTGGGCTACATTGATAATTAGAAAACTTTTTGGGGAAAACTTGGTCTGATGCGGAGAGACGGCATCCATCCCTCTTTGGATGGAGCAGCTCTTCTTTCTAGGAATATGGCCAGTTTAATTAGTCCTCCATGACTACCCAGGGTCCAGACCAGGAAGCAGAGTCGTAGTTTAATACACCCCTCTGCCGCTTCTGTACTGTAGCCCCAAAATTCCACTATCTCCGCTCCGCTGCATTCCGGCACAAACTTCGCAGAAAAAACGGTCCCGTTGTAGTCAATCAGAGCTGTTCCACTACTGTGGCCGTGCGGCGCAGTGTGCCGCCCGCTGTTCCTCCATCCGGCAAAAATAGGATTGATTCTACTTTTGCCGGAGCACCTCCGCAGTAAATGGACAGAAACCACGACCGCCCAACAGGAAAGGGAGCAAGCACAACTTGCGTTATTTCACAATAAATCGATAAACAAAAGGCGTTTTTTGTTTCACATGCACAGGTTTAACAACTTTTAACAAATGCACAAGAATAAGCCATAAATACAGTTTCCACTGTCAAAGTAGTCACACTTTGTTGATCCAAACATGGCTGATCTCTCAACACAAATGATGGGCAGATTAAACAGTTCATTTCGATACTTCTCCCACACAATGTGTATTTGGATCTAACTTCCGCGTTGATTGATCGGGCTGTATTGCAAGATCTCGAAAATCCCGTGCATGCCTGTTTGTGCACCTTAGGTCTCCGCACCGGAGCGGAGCCGTTGTAGAGCGGGTACCAGTATAATTTGAGTTCGGAAGCGAGCGGCAGTGGAGGGTGGGGGTGGAGCGGAGATAGTGGAATTTTGGGGTTACCCACCCACTACCCCATAGAGACAGTGTCCTGCCCACGGCCAAAATCACACAGATTAAATATCAGGCTTAATAAAGCAAATCATGGAAATCTCATAAATATTAGAACAAATTCAACTGAGCAGAAAACTAGAAAAATTAAATGTGGGTTGTTGAACATTAGATCCATTTTTTCTAAGACTTTGTTAGTTAATGACTTGATTTGTGATAATCAGATCTCTTTGCTCTCTCACAGAATCCTGGCTGCAGCAAGAGGACTATGTTAGCTTAAACAAGTCGACTCCTTTTAATTATTTAAATCATCATATTGCTCGAAGTACAGGGCGAGGAGGAGGAGTAGAAACCATTCTTCATTCGGACTTATTATTCAGTCCCTTACCAATTAATAGCTACAGTTCGTTTGAACATCTTATTCTTAGTTTTCCTAATCCAGATTGCAAAACTGTGAAACCACTCTTGTTTGTAAGTTTATATCGTCCACCAGACCCTTACTCAGAGTTTTTGGATCAGATCTCTGATTTTTTTATCTGATTTGGTGCTAAATATTGACAAGGTCATTGTAGTGGGGGATTTTAATATTCATGTGGACATTGAAAATGATAGCCTCAATGTAGCCTTTAGTAATATCTTGGACTCAATTGGTTTTACTCAAAGAATACATAGCTCCACCCACTCCTGCCATCATACATTAGACCTTGTGCTGACTTATGGCATTGAGTGTGAGGAAATAACGATCTTTCCACATAATCCAGTCCTCTCA
>SSNQ01034495.1:579180-601043 GCA_006942095.1 Nothobranchius kuhntae
ATGTGTATAAGAGACAGACCCACTACCCCATAGAGACAGTGTCCTGCCCACGGCCAAAATCACACAGATTAAATATCAGGCTTAATAAAGCAAATCATGGAAATCTCATAAATATTAGAACAAATTCAACTGAGCAGAAAACTAGAAAAATTAAATGTGGGTTGTTGAACATTAGATCCATTTTTTCTAAGACTTTGTTAGTTAATGACTTGATTTGTGATAATCAGATCTCTTTGCTCTCTCACAGAATCCTGGCTGCAGCAAGAGGACTATGTTAGCTTAAACAAGTCGACTCCTTTTAATTATTTAAATCATCATATTGCTCGAAGTACAGGGCGAGGAGGAGGAGTAGAAACCATTCTTCATTCGGACTTATTATTCAGTCCCTTACCAATTAATAGCTACAGTTCGTTTGAACATCTTATTCTTAGTTTTCCTAATCCAGATTGCAAAACTGTGAAACCACTCTTGTTTGTAAGTTTATATCGTCCACCAGACCCTTACTCAGAGTTTTTGGATCAGATCTCTGATTTTTTTATCTGATTTGGTGCTAAATATTGACAAGGTCATTGTAGTGGGGGATTTTAATATTCATGTGGACATTGAAAATGATAGCCTCAATGTAGCCTTTAGTAATATCTTGGACTCAATTGGTTTTACTCAAAGAATACATAGCTCCACCCACTCCTGCCATCATACATTAGACCTTGTGCTGACTTATGGCATTGAGTGTGAGGAAATAACGATCTTTCCACATAATCCAGTCCTCTCAGACCACTTTCTGATAACCTTTGAGTTTTTTATAACTGAGTTCTCGAGACATGAAAGTAAATATCACTATAGTCGGTCTCTATCTGACAACGCAGTTGCGTCTTTTAAATCAACTGTTCCATCTTTACTGTCCTCAGCATCTCAGAGGCATGCAGCAGAGGGCAATATCTTCAGTTCTAGCCCCTCACAAATTGATGCCTTGGTTTATCATGTTAATTCCTCTTTACGTGTGGCATTAGATGATGTTGCCCCTTTAAAAAAAGAAGGTAATTAGGGACAGGAAGTTGGCTCCCTGGATTAACTCTCATCTACGAGCCTTAAAACAAAACTCTAGAAAATTGGAGAGAACATGGCGCTCTACGCACCATGAGGAGTCCTACCTATCCTGGAAAAATAGTCTTGTGCTTTATAAAAATAAGCTTCAACAAACTAGAACTGCTTATTTCTCAGCATTAATTGAGGAGAATAAGCTTAATCCTAAATTTCTTTTCAGTACAGTTGCTAAACTTACACAGAATCATAGCTCTGAACCATCTATTCCCTTAGCCCTCAGCAGCAATGACTTCATGGGATTTTTTACAAGTAAAATTAATTCTATTAGAAACAAAATCTTTAGCATCCTCCCTAATGCGATTCTTCTTCCTCAGTAAGTGAGGCAGCATCAGAGGTGACTGTAGAACCTCATCTGTGCTTGAACCTTTTTGATCCAGTTGAGCTTTCAGAGTTATCAAAAATAATAGCTTCATCTAATCACAGTTATCAAAAATATTAGCTTCATCTAAACCTTCAACTTGCATTTTAGATCCAATCCCAACCTAATTATTTAAAGATGCATTTCCTTGGGTTACTGCCCCCATTCTAGATATAATCAATCTATCCTTAGTAAATGGATATGTACCACAGGATTTTAAGGATGCTGTAATCAAACCTTCACTTAAGAAGCCTTCTCTGGATCCAGATGACCCAATGAATTATAGCCTAATATCTAACCTTCCATTTTTATCCAAAGTCCTGGAGAAAATAGTGGCCATCCAAGTATGTGAGCATTTAAACAATAATGCTCTGTTTGAGGAATTTCAGTCTGGTTTTAGAGAGTATCACAGCACTGAAACTGCATTAGTGAGAGGTACAAATGATATTCTCATGGCCTCAGATAAGAATCTTGTGTCTGTTCTAGTCTTGTTAGATCTCAGTGCTGCCTTTGACACAGTTGATCACAATGTTCTTTTAGAAAGACTTGAACATGTTGTAGGGATCAAAGGAACAGCGCTAGGCTGGTTTAAATCCTACCTGTCTGACAGATTTCATTTTGTAAATGTACATGACAAATCGTCTTCATACTCCAGGGTTTCTTGTGGAGTACCACAGGGTTCAGTGCTTGGACCAATTCTTTTTACTATATATATGCTCCCAATTGGTAAAATCATTAGACAGCATGGGATAAACTGACGATATGCTGACGAAACTCAGTTATATTTATCCATTAACCCTGATGAACCTAATCGGTTAGGTAGATTACCGGCTTGTCTTGAGGACATAAAACATTGGATGACTAAACTTTTTGCTTTTAAATCAAGACAAGACGGAAGTTCTCATCTTTGGACCAGAAATTCAGAAAAGGAAATTGCTTAGTCAATCACATGACCTGAATGGCATTACATTAATCTCCGAGAACAAAGTAAGGAACCTTGGTGTTATCTTTGACCAGGACATGGCATTCAAATCCCAGGTTAAACAGGTTTGTAGGATTTCCTTTTTCCACCTTCGGAATATTGCTAAGATTAGAAGCATCCTTTCCAGGAGTGATGCTGAAAAACTAGTTCATGCATTTATTACATCAAGACTGGATTACTGTAATTCATTACTCTCAGGAAGTCCACAGAATGTAGTTAAAAGTCTTCAGCTTGTCCAAAATGCTGCAGCGAGAGTTCTGATGAGAATTAAAAAGAAAGATGATATCTCTCCTAACTTAGCTTCCCTTCATTGGCTACCTGTTAAATTCAGAATAGATTTTAAGATCCTTCTTCTCACATATAAAGCTCTTAATACTCAAGCTCCATCATACATCAGTGATCTGATTGTTCCATACGTTCCTAACCGAGCACTTCGCTCTCAGACTGCAGGTCTACCGGTGGTTCCCAGAATATCTAAAATTAGGATGGGAGGCAGATCTTTTAGTTATCAGGCTCCTCTCCTGTGGAACCAGCTCCCAGCCTTAGTCCGTGAGGCAGACACTTTGTCTACTTTTAAGAATAGGCTTAAAACATTTTTATTTGATAGGGCCTATGGTTAAAATCTGATGTTAGCCTAAATCTGGACAAGTGGGGGAGTAGAGGGAGGTGGAGTGTACAGTCGGTAAAGACGGCTCTCCCTTGCCCTGCCTCCAACATGCCTCCATCTAAATAGGATAGATTATCCAGAGTTATCTCTGTAGTTATGCTGCTATAGGCTTAGACTGCTGGAGGACACACTGACCACTTTCCACACTCTACTGCTTTCTTCTACAATCTGCTCTTTAACTGTATTATTTCCTGCTATTTCAGCTGTTAACTTTATTTTTTCTCTAAGTGTTTTTCTCCCCAGAAGAAGCTACAACGATGTTCTGCTGAGCTGTGGTGGCCTCATGGAGGGGGCCATCGTCTAGCACACTGCTGCTAACCACTTAAACATTCTCCCTCTCCTGATAATAACTTTTTGTTTTTATTGACTTTTGATGTGCTACTGCTAGTTTACCCGTTTAATTATAGATCCACTAGGATAAATACAATAAAGTTTATCTCTCACCTAATAGAATATTTACTAAGACATCACAATGTAACCATAGATACAGTGCTTGGTGTGTGTGTGTGTGTGTGTGTGTGTGTGTGTGTGTGTGTGTGTGTGTGTGTGTGTGTGTGTGTGTGTGTGTGCGCGCGTGTGTGTGTGTGTGTGTGTGTGCGCGTGTGCTCTGTCTTCTCGATCCCCAGTGAGTCGTGGAGGATGGCTGCTCATACTGAGCCAGGATTCTCTGGAGGTTTCTTCCTGTTAAAAGGGAGTTTTCCTCTCCACTGTCGCTAAATGCTTGCTTAGTATGAGGATTGCTGTATAGTCATTGACACTAGTCAGTGACTTGATGCAATTTGCTGGGTTCCTTATATAGGAAACGTTATTTCTGATTGGCTTAATGAACTGACCTGAATTGGAATGTTTATTATGTGAAGTGCATTGAGACGACTCTTGTCGTGATTTGGCGCTATATAAATAAAATTGAATTGAATTTCTGCAGGTGGTAACGTACATAACACATGCAATATATGTTATGCTGTACAGTTTTACATTAGTACAAACATAAGTGGGTAGTAAAATGTCTGTTTTGGGGCTTTACTGTCATTACCCTGCTTTCATTTTCATTTTTATTTACATGAATTCCGAATTTTCTTTTCATAAGAAGCTTTGCTTTGAAAAATATGGCAGCAAAGAACTGCAGGATAGGATAAACCTCGCCCTCACATGAAGGATAGCCACTGTTTTCCATGCTAAAGGAGCTCATTATAGAAGAACAGAAGTTCCATTTATTAGTATTTTAAAGAACCTGAGCAGCAGATTCAAAGACCTTTGATGTTTCTCAGTCATTTCTTTTCACGACCGTATCAGATTAGATTGCACAGTTTATTTCCTGCAATTCAAATCAATTTATATGTAGTCTTGAAAAAATACTTGTATGAAAAGGTAGTATTGTTTACAACCTTTCCAACAGACTGGACTATCTGTTTTCCTTGGATTCCTTTAATGTGACAGGTAGGATGACATATTTCAATAAACCGTCCTATTGGTCCTTTTATGTACCTCCAGGAAAACCGCCTGCTTTGCTGAGTGTGCAGAAAATTTAAATATAGTGTACTGCTTTTTTATATAATGTCTCACAAGTTGAATGTTTTGTCAGGTTGAAATTAAAGCCAGTGCATTGTGGCGTTTTCTTCCCCTGCTGCGTGCTGTGAATATGAAGCAGCTTTTGCCTGATGAATGTGGGTTATATGTGGCTGGGAGGAGGCGGTCATAGCTGGACTCAAGGTCAGTGCAGTCTCAATGTTTGCACCGGTGCTCTGCAGACACCATTCTCATGAAACAGAAAGAGAGGAGACTAAAACGAAGAAGGCAATGAGAGTACATCAATGAGTGTTTTCTATGGCAGCAAGAGGGCAAACTCTTTCACAAGACATTCAAAGCAGTGTTATACGGTTAATGCAGCTTCATCGCTACTCTTCATAGGATTCTGTGTGGGGTTGAAATGCTGTTTTAATCAGATGTTTAATTACAGTTAGCCTCACTGAAATGCAATGTTTTCATGGAATATAAATGAAAAAAGTCAGACTTCTAGATTAGCCTTTCAGTCTTTCAAGTGAACAGATGGGCTGAAAAAGTGGATGTTCTTTTATTTTACAGATCCCCTGTGTCGCGTGAGCAGCCTGAGGAAAGTGCAGCTGAAAGTCTCATTTTATCCCATCGTTACCATTTCAACCCGTCTTCATACATGACAGCAAACATGGGTTCTCTCCATAACAGGAAATACATTACGCCAGATCAACATGTATGCACACCACACTCGGCTACGCCAGTCTGCATGGCAGAGAAGCAAAGGTCAGCAGATGAGATAACGTGCTTCACCAGGAAGTCAGAACTAGACAGGAATGTTGTCACTGACACATTTTCGCCTCATCATCACATCGGTCCCTTGAGAAAATTTTGTCTTTTATTGATCCCACCGTCCTCAAACACAAGCACATTGACTTTTTCTCTCAACTGTCAAGACTCACAAGAGTCCTGGCATGTAATTAATTATCTGTGTGTACCGCACGCAGCCTGACAACAGCTGTATGTGACTGCCAGCCAAATAAACTGTTTTTGAGAAATAGGTTTATCTTAAAGCAGCACAAAAGAGTCTAATTAACACTTAAAGATGTAGCTTTCAAACTGGTTTCCGTGGTTCCAGAGCCGTAACCTTCACATTGGACAACACGCTTATAGCCATCTGCTGAGGTATTAGTGTGTGTGTGTGTGTGTGGGGGGGGGGGGGGGGGGGGGGGGGGGGGGGGGGGGGGGGGGGGGGTCTCTACATGGTGTGTGGGAATCAGTGTAGGGCACCTTACATTTAAAAGTATTACAAATTACTTTTCCAAAAAGTAGTTGTTAGTAACGCAGATACCACATTGTAAAAGTAATTTGTTACCTAGCAAAGTAACTGTAATCTATCTTCTATAATGCAGTTACATTCTAAAATGAACTTTTCAGATATATGCAGACATCAACAGCTATGTTGTTCCTGGTAGAAAATTATAATTAAAGGTATCAACAACAACTGCATAAATAATAATTAAGTTTGAGATATCTAAAAATCTAAGGTGGTCCCATGTGGTACTCTCCCTACATGCTGAAAACACGTGTGATCGGGTGGAGTGGGACTACCTCCGAGACTCTGACGGATTTAAATTTGGGTCCAAATTTGGATAAAATTGAAAGAAAGAAAGTAAGAAAATGATCTTTTATTTTGCGACTCTCCAGATAAAAATCACAAGGCGCTTCACAAAAACAAAACGTTTAAAATATTAAAAAAGTTAAAATGTGTTTAAAATGAGAAAAAACTTAAATTGTGATTGAAAAATGTAGGAAAAGGAGAGAAAATGAATAGGAAAGAGGGAAATCGGTGGATACCAGGAAAGATGGAATATGCTGAAAGAGCAGAACAAGGAGAGGGTGGTGATGAAGATGTTCAGCTGCTTTTTAAAGGAGACCACTGAGTCCACTGATCTCAGGCTCAGGGGGAGAGAGGTCCAGAGTCTGGGGGCCACAGCAGCCTTTAGCCTGGTGCTGCACAACCAGTAGGATTTGGTCACTGGACCTCAGGGACCTGCTGGGGGTGTAGGGACTGAAGCTTGGAGCACACAGAGGACAGAAGTGCTGTGCCATGTCACGCTCGCGCCGTTATTTTAGAAACAAGCCATTATAGTTACTGAGAGTGGCTACACAGGGAGCGCCGCATCATGCTCCAGAAACGCCTGTCCGCACGGAGGCGCTGAAGATAGGAGCTTGTTCTATTTCAAGCACTGTTTACCACATTGTGGAGTACTTTACAAAAGACAACATGATGCGGAACGGCTCTACAGCACAAACCCAACCTTCCAAAGATGGACGAGAAGCTTAAAATGCTTCTTCATTACAGTGTTGATAACTTTAAAGTACCAATGATCTTAAAACCTTCTAATAAATGGAGTACTTACTCATTTTTAATGAATTAGAGTCTCACAAAACACAACGGCAAGTCTGATCCCATATAAACCAAAGAATCACTCTCCGCTTCCTGTTTTCAAGTCCCACGTGATGTTGTGACCATGGCTTTCAGCGCCTTAACGAGTTCTGTGTGACAATTTGAATTCCCAAAACCGCGGCGCTTCTGTGGTACAGCACATCTGTCTTCTGTGTGCCCGAGGCTTGAGAAGATCACCAATGTATGATGGCGCCTGTCCATGTAAGGCCCTAAAGACCAGGGGTCTCATTTATAAAACATTGCATAGAATCCTTACTAGAACCGTACTTAAGCTCAGCAAAAAAGATTTACCTACGCCAAGTAGGTTTGTGACCTATAAAACGCGAAGTACGCACAGCTGCACGCAATCTCCGCTTCATAAACAAGAAACTATCTAGAAATGTTCTCATGTGTTTTTTAATCTCATCCCGCCCTCACCACGCCCACTTTCTGCCATAAATGGTCAATGCAAAGTGCCTTGTGGATCTCGTGCATATACATAAGCCGGCTCGTTGCAGCGCTCCGCCATTAACGATGGCGACCGCAGATCAAGGAAGCGCAATTTCACCGAAGTAGAAATTGAGGTATTTGTGGGTGAGGTGGAAAAATGAAAGGAAGTGCTTTTGCAGAACAAATATGAGAAAATCCACAGCGGAGCGTTGCTGAAGCCGTCAATGCTGAGTTTTTCAGAGAAATCTGTGGCATATATTAAAAAATGGCCGATCTGAAGGTGGAGGCAAAAAAAAAGATGTTTTGCTACCGCCAGAGAGTGTCTGCCACTGGCGGAGGCCCTGGCACCTCTGATCTCCTACCGCTTGCCGTTAGGATCTCAGCAGTACTCGAACTGGCAAGCATGCATCATGCATGGCATCGTGCCGGAGAAGGAGGGAAACACGAACTGAGCAGAGGAGACTGGTAACGTTTAAGCCTTTTATCAATGCAGATCAAATCTCTGACAAAGCGCCCAACGAGGCACCCTGGGCAGCGACCGAAGATGTGGCTGCAGGGTCGGCCTGTCCCACCAGTGCGCCTCGGGCGCATGGCGCACCTGGAATTGGCCAGGTGCTAACTGACGCTGTCCTGCAGGCACAGAGGGACGTGATTAGTACAGTGAATGAGGTGCGAGAAGAGCTGCACAGAATATTTCAGGAACACTTAAAGAATTAGCAAGAAAATAAAAGATGAAAATCATGCCTGCTTGTTCTGTCTGCACAAGCGGTACAAGTGAGAATGCTGCTGGAATTTATAATGTTATCCTTCTCAGCAGATGCACTGCAAGTGCTCTCCATGTCCAAAATGTGCGTAAGCCAGGTCCTTAGTCAACTTTAAGTTGAGCACATTTTTCAGCTACGTTTTTATTTATTTATTTTGCAAATCCCAACCCCGTTTTGTGCGTAAGCAAGCTTTATAAATGAGACCCCAGAACCAGGATCTAGAAATGAACCCTGAAGTTGACTGGCAGCCAGTGAAGCTGGAGGAGAAGCGGGGTGATGTGGGTGTGTTTGGAGGACTTGGTCAGAAGCCGAGCACAGGCGTTCTGAACCACCTGTAGACGGTTCAGGGAGGTTCTGCTCAGACACGTGAAAAGAGAGTTACAGTAGTCTAAGCGTGAGGAGATGAAGGTGTGGAGAACTGTCTCAAGTTCAGAGCGGGACAGAATGGGACTCAGCTTAGCAACGTTCCTGAGATGGAAGAAGGAAGAGTGAAGGTGTGTAACAGCTGCAGCTTAGACATCTCATGGGACTTAAAGGATGTGCAAGTTTTTTTTGCCAGTTTTTGTATAGCGCCTTCTTAGGGTTCTACAACCCCCGAAGGCGCTTCACAACACAATCATTCACCCATTCACACACTCATTCACACGCTGGTGGGGATGAGCTACGATATAGGCACAGCTGCCCTGGGGGCGCACTGACAGAGGTGAGGCTACTGAGCACAGGTGCCACCGGTCTCTTCGACCATCACCAGCACGCAAGGCGGGTTAACTGTCTTGCCCAAGGACACAACAGCAACATTCTCTGGTCGGAGCCGGGATCAAACCTGCAACCTTCCGTTTACTGGACAACCCACTCTACCTCCTGAGCTACTGCTGTCCCAGTTGGATGTCATCTGCATAAAGGTGGTAGGAAACTCCTTTCAGCCGGGCGGACACTGTGCGACTTTTTCACTCGTGGCACTCAGCTTCAGCTCAAACTGTACGACTTCCTCGCAGGGCAGACCTCACGAGTCAGGCGCTCACACTGCACGGCCCGGTTCTCAGACGCGACCTGACTGCTCACACTGTACGTCTGGTAGCAACACGTCGGACCTAAAAATGTGCTAAAAATAGCAGTTTTTACACAACACGTCAGACTTTTTTGTCTTGTTTTGCCTGTTGTCCTTCGGGAGTGCTGCAGGAGGACACACAGGGATTTATGGGGGTTGGATGAGGAAAACAAAATAAAGAAAGTAAATCTGTGTTTTGTGATCAGTTTCATTTGACATGAACACGACAAACACGCTTTCTTGACAATCTTTGTAAGTAAAAAAAACGTGTAGAAACAAAAACGAACAGCGTGTGTTATTAGGGAAATAGCGGGCGAGCGGAGTTGATGCAGGATTGCGCATGCGCCGTGAGCGGTTCTGGTACTTTTTGGGTCCCAGCTGGTCGCTGCGCCGCTTCAACAGTGCGATACCCTCACGAGGGACGAGCAAAATATTAAACACGCCAGAAGTCCGTGCAAGCTCACGACTGCTGATCGGTAGCTGGTCACGTGGTGTTAATCGCCTCTCGTAACCCCTGTACACTACACGACCGCTCGGGGCTAAACTCGACCCGATGTCATGGATTCTCGCACGAGTGGAAAATCGTCTCAAAAAAGTGAAAAAGTCGCACAGTGTACGCCCGGCTTAAGGGAGCTCAGGATGTGCTGAAGAGGAAGCAGATAATTGCTTTATTCCTGTCCATTGGCAGCTGTAAAATCACCAATAATGCCATTTCAGATCAGTTTGATTTGAAATGTGGAACAACACAGGGCCTCCCACTTGTTTGCAGTTACTATAGAGCCTTTGGCTGTTGCTATAAGGCAGAACCTAGATATCTGTGGCATCTCGCGTCTGGGATCTACTCAGAAAATCTCTCTGCATGCCGATGATACTTTTTTATATTTTTCAGATCCTATTTCTGGCATCCCCAAGCTGTTAATTCTCAGGTTATAAGGTTAACATTCAGAAGAGGGAAATTATGCCTGTAACTCAGTAACAGCTCACTGGTTTCATTTAAAATAAGCCCAGAAATGTTTTGACGTTTAGGTATTTGGACTACATGTAAATTTAAGGACCTGTTGGGACTAAATATAATCTGTTATTGGCTAATCTCAAATGAGATGTTTCCTGAATAGAATCCTTGCCCCTGCCTCTGGAAGAGAGGATACACACAGTTTAAATGGCTGTACTCTCCAAGTTCCTGGATCTGTTCTAATGTCCCCCAATTTTTCGTTCTAAATCGTTTTTGGAGAGTCTGTTTTCAGCTTTTATATGACACAATACGTGCCCAAGAAGCAGTGAAAAGGTGTAGCAATTACACCCTTGGCATAGGAGGCATGGTGTTTCCCAATTGTATGTTATTTAACTGGGTTTTGTAATATTAAGGCAATGTTGTTCTGACTGAGGGAATGTACTGAGTGGCTGTGGAGAGCTTTGTTTGTTGCTAGTTATCCTATAGCTACGCTGTGCTCTCAGCGTTTTAGCCAGGAAAACACAGTTGAGCGACTCTAAAGTAAAGCATGCAACTCACAGAGCTGTGATGTTTCAGTGGTCTCCCTCAGAGAGATCCGCAGGCAGCCAGAACAACTACAGCCTCACATGAGGGCCGGATGATTGCATCGCTCCGCTGCCCCAGGAGACTGGAGAAGCTGGGTGGCTGTGTAGCTCCCCAGTTCCACCCTCAGAACTTTGCTAAGATTAGATGCACCCTTTCCAGTGTGTGTGTGTGTGTGTGTGTGTGTGTGTGTGTGTGTGTGTGTGTGTGTGTGTGTGTGTGTGTGTGTGTGTGTGTGTGTGTGTGTTATAACAAATACAGGCTATTTGCCATTTAATTCTGTAAAACTTAATCATGAATTATTATAATTAGTAGTAGTAGTAGTAGTAGTAGTAGTAGTGACTTTTCAAAGTGTTTTGGTAAGAACTTCTAGATTTTGTATTTTATTTCTTTTTGTTAATTTGATCTGCTCAGGGCAGCTGTGGCTTGTGAATGGGTGGATGACTTGGGGGGTTGCAGAACCCTGAGAATGTGCTATACATGTTTAGGCCATTTACCATCTACGTCACACCGTCACCTAACATTCATGCACTCATCCATCTCGACTCACGACGGGAAAGGGTGTTATTGGTTTAGAGTCCAGGAAACAGCAGAAAACGTTTTGGCTAGTAGAATGGTAAATGGCCTGTATTTGATATAGCGCCTTCTAGAGTCATGGAGCCCCCCCAAGGCGCTTTACAACACAATCAGTCATTCACCCATTCACACACACATTCACACACTGGTGGGGATGAGCTACGATGTAGCCACAGCTACCCTGGGGCGCACTGACAGAGGCGAGGCTGCCGAGCACTGGCGCCACCGGTCCCTCTGACCACCACCAGTAGGCAACGTGGGCTAAGTGTCTTGCCCAAGGACACAGCGACAGACTGAGCGGGACTCGAACCTGCAACCTTCCGATTACGGGGCAAGCACTTAACTCCTGTGCCACCGTCGTATCTAAAATCCGTTAGCATTAGCAACTCCACCAAACAGCAGAATTCCTTCAGGATTGTGTTTTTTCCGGAAATAAATCATAAACGTTGCAGAGCAAACTGAGTCAGTGGTGGAGTCGCATTGCTGTTAGCCAATCACAGGAGAGATGTCAAATCTTGTTACTATTTTCTCCTCCAGTTGACTTGTACTCTTTGAAATAGGCACATCTGAGTGTGGAAATGTGAACAATTTTATGTTTCAGTATTTTTTAGGGGAGATGTTCTAATGTGAACCTTGGGCTAGTTGGAAACAAATTGTGTGTTTTTGTAATCACAGTCTGATTAAATGTCCAGCGTGACGAGTCTCGTGTAAACGTGTTAGAATCAAAAAGCATCCATGCGCCAGGAGATGTGCAGTAGGTGCATATAAAGTATGTAAAGTACAGCAGCTTAAGACTGGAGTTGTACGTTCTCATTTTCCAGCTCTGCCTCTAAATTATCCAAAATTATAGATGTAGTCGGAGCAAAGCAGGAGAGATAGCTCATGAGTAATTCACCCGGAGTGCAATATAGTCCTGAGTCAATAATGACCCAAGATATGCATGTGAAGATCCGATTTTCTCCCGGTAAAATTGAGTTATGCTGTTTTAGAAGAGTAGACTACTTATGCAGATGGGCTATTCAAAGGTTTGTGCAGTACTTTGCTTTTTTTTCCAAAATTTCCCTTTGGGCAAAAATAAATTCCAGTGGATCCTTGTAGCCACTTTAAAAGCAGTAATTCAGGCCATCTGTTATTTTAATAAGGGCATTTAGAAATAACATAAGAATGTCATGCATTTAATAAAATGACGGGCTCTTTGGAAGTTAAAAGTTGTATCATTACAACAGGATTGTTTGTCTTCCTTTGTTGAGGCTTTATTACTGAAGAATTATTTTAGAGGAACATAACTTTGTGATACAACCTAAGAAAAGAAGTGATAACTTTTATTATGCCGAATTTGATTGTTCGTTCAAAGTTAATCAATCCTAGCCTTGACCTTTAACATATTTTTACTATGATGAACTAACATAGTATTCATTAATGCAGATTGTAAAGCTATTTATTTTATTATCACCAGTTATATTTTATTTTATCCATCCGTCCATCAATCCAGTTTCTGCCGGTCACAGGGGCAGCCGCGTAAGCAGGGAGGCCCAGACTTCCCTCTCCCCAGCCACTTAGGCCAGATTCTCCGGGGGAATCCTGAGGCATTTCCTGGCCAGCCGAGATATTTAGTCCCTCCAGCATGTCCTGAGGAAACCTCACCAAGGAGGCATTCTAACTAGATACCTGAGCCACCTCAACTGGCCTCTCTTGATGTGAAAGAGCAGCGGGTCTACTCTGAGCCCCTCCCAGATGGCCAAGCTTCTCACCCTATCCCTAAGGGAGATGACTATTTTAGTTAGTTCACCATGTAGTTCATCTTTATTATATTTGGTTTGCAATAAACATTTCAAATTAAACCTTAATAATTTGAATCAAAGTTGTACCTGGAGTTTAAAGTTTTTTTACAGTTGTCATGTTCTGCGTCCTCATGTGTCTCCTATCACTCCTTGTTAGTCCCTACTTGATTTTATATTAGTTCTCCTCATCCCTCTAGTTATTAGTTGTTTATATTGCCCTCAGTCTCTAAGTTTAGTTATCCGTGTTTTATAGGTTAAGGTTTTTCTGCCCTCCTGCTTGTTTCTTTCCCCCATTTAGATTATTGTATGCACCTGCCTTCCCTCCAGCTCTCACGACTCACACCTGTCACCTGTTTCCCTCTGTGTGTGTAACCCTGTCTGTCTTTCAGTCTCGTTGGTTCATTGCAATTGTCAGCGTGTTCTGTCTTCCTCTAGTTACCCTAGTTCCTGCTCATGAGTAGGGTTGTCACGATACTAAAATTTCAAACTGGATTCGATACTTGAAAAAACTCGATACTCGATTTCGATACTTTTTAAAAACACCAATTTATTGAACAAGTTTATTCAAAAAATAACATTCCTCAATTTATATTGCAAAAACTAAATGTTAAGAATTAAGTGTATTAAGTGCTTAAACCTTTCAAGTATCAGCATTTTTTAAAACGTGCGTACAAAAACTGGCGAAAGTTAACACTTTAAATCATGAATTGTCTCACTATATATACACTATTTGCAGAGTGAAGTTTTGCTGCTTAAACTCTGTTTAAGGTGCATTTTTGTCATAAGATGTAATGCCATATGTTTTGTTCTGTACTTTTGAACAACTCTGTTGGTCAATAAAGGGAGAAAACGAATTTCTCCACAGTAGGACAAAGGAACATCTACCGGTAATCTTAATAAAAACAGATTGGCGCACGGCAGTGACGTCATTAAAAGCGCCGGTTAGATTAGCCGCGGCTAGTCTGTTCACGCCTAGAAATCCCAGACTCGTTCCAAACGAACAGGGGAATCACGTTAATGATTCCTAACAAAACCTTTCGACATTGAGATGTTTTGGTGCAGATAATGTCTTATTTCGAGGCTGCACCATGGGTGCCCGTCCGCACCTATTACATGGATATACACTGATGGCGATTCGCCGATGGATCTAAATACCCCGGGGAATCCAAGTAGCACCAAAGTTGTCAGCGTGAGTAAACAAACGTACTGCATGCTAGAAATTAAGTCCGGGTTGCAATAAACGGGAGTTTCCTTTAAGCACATAAGCGTGAACATACAACTACGTGTTGGACTTGGTATGCTAATTAAGTTGGGCTGTGACGCGCCTCCCAGATTCGCTGTTTATGTTTTTGTTTATTTATTTGGCAGACAAAACTTGGATCGGAGACAACTCGCGTGGGAAATTGCAATGTAGCCATGCGGCGACTTCTTCTGTTTGTCTGGGAGGCGGAGGCTGCTTTACGGCATCTGGCTGTCGTGCGTGTCGGTGTACTTGAAGAAGGCTGTGTATAATAGTCCATAATATCGATACCACAGGGATGGAATATCTAATTTAGATACCACTTTTAGCATCAATTTATATCTAGGTATCGATTTTTTTGACAACACTAGTCATGAGTGAGCTTCTGCTTGTTTGTTCGTTCAGCGAGTTTGATGTTAAGTTGGGTTTGTTTTTGTGCCTCTGGACTTTGGCGCATCCGCCTTTAAAATAAAGGAAGTATTCTCTTAAACCTCTCCTGCCTTGAGTCGCTCTGGGGATTCTGCATCTTGGGTCCTAACCTCCTGCTCTCACCGTGACAACAGTGTCCTGGCCAAGATGGACAGCAGCAACAGTTTTATAGTTAAAAACCAACAATCACCTGCTTACATTAATGCAAATACAAACATAAATGTAGGGGAAATAAATTCTCAAAAGAAATGATGCATTCTTATGGCATGTAATTTTTTCATGTAAAATTGCTGTTATGCTGAAAATGAAGTTTCACACTTTCTGTCTGCCTCTGCTGCTTCCACAAATGTCCAGCAGAAGACAGGGTCAGGTTTAGCAAGCCACAACATTATAAACATATATTTACATTTACATTATTGTAACGTCCAGGAATGGCCAGTTTTCACCTACAGACTGACCTACATGCCACCGGTCATCTACAGACATGAATCTGCCTCTGTGGTCTCTCAATATTCCAAGCTGCAGGAAAAGATTCGACACTGTGTGTTTACACTCAGATAGTGAACATCATGTTCCCTTCTCAAGGTTCTTCTCTGCCAAGCCCGTCTGCTTATCTAGGCTGTCCTGCACAGAATAAAGGTCTGAACTGTTATAAGAGTAAATAATCATATAGTTGAATGAACAATCATGTTTTGATTAATCTGTGCTTGAATTACTGAAGTTGAAATGAATATTATTATTATTACATTGAGATTCATATGTGATGTTCAGCAATGTTTGATATGACAAGGTAATCATGATCTACACACACACACACACACACACGTGTATATCTTCCTGACACAAGGTTAAGTTAAACATCATGACACATATGAATTTCTTATCCACAAATCAGAGCTCTTTTATCTGAAGGAGGAGTGTTCTGAGGTTTGTTTGGTAAAGCCTTTAATAAAACTAAGGTCCCTTCCTGAGTGATTCAGTTCTAGAAAAAGCTACGGACTGGCCATGTGGAGCAAAAACCTCTTTAGCCCAGAGCATCCTTTGACAAGCTGTCAAAAAAAACTGCTACACGCTGAAGCAGACACAGCAGAACCTGCAGAACAAAGCTGATACTGTTCCCACTCCCTAAAAGTCCTTCTAGATGCAAACTAGTTCCAAACTTTTTTTCAAGATGGCGCCAGTGTTCTTGGCCATCGGTCCACCCTGCTGTCTTCTTTTATTGTTTTTGGTGATATTCCTGAACTTCCTTCCCCCCATAATTGCAATCATTAAGTATGATCGCGCTACTCTTCTGCACATCTGGTTGGCAATGTGCCTTTCTCCACCTGCTGTGAAAGATTTCCATCATACCTCTTGCCTGCTGCTCCCTGGACCTCTTCTCTACCTGTGTAGGATGCCGTGTTGCTTCCGTAGTTTGAAGCGTCGCCGACGCGGCTGTTGACCCGGGCGACTGGTGAGGCTTAGAGGTTTTCTGGCTCGCTCACCTGCCTCCTTCAAGATCTCTGGCGTGGGGCCCAGTCTGTGTTCCTCTTGGCGATCCCTGGATCCGGCAGTTCCATGTCTGATCCCGTTGGAGTTGCACGGGGACCTGGCGGGCCCACAGCTCCGCTCTGTGCCAATGGTGCTGCGCCGTCAGGGAATCAGCCCAGCAAACCTTCTCCTAGTGCTGACGTCATCTGCCGTCTGCTCCACAGCCCGGATTGTACATCAAAACTCGTCCTCCATCAGTTTTGCTCTTACAAACGCGAGATCCAACAGGAACAAAACTTTTATACTAAGAGATATTTTCCGTGATCGAGCGCTGGACTTTCTCTGCGTCATGGAATCCTGGATCGCCCCAGGTGAGTCAGCTGCTCCAGCGGAGGCTCTCCCCCCATCATACTCATTCATAAACTCTTTCAGATCCTCATTTACCTCAAATCCTTTTTCTTTTTCCCCCGAAATTACCTCCTTGAACTGAGTGCTTTTGAACTGGCAATTTCTCCTCCTCTCCTCCGTATGTTATTGTGTTGCTCCTCTTAAACCCGTTCACTCCAAACATAAAGCTGATCCTTTACTTGAAGTTTGAGAAAACTTTGTAGACGGGCTGAGCACAAATGGAAAAAAGACCACCTCCAGATTTCATCAGATCCTGCAAGACCTATGGTCCAAATATCAACAAGCAGTTATGCACGCTAGAAGCTACTATCTTTCTAAAATTATTTCTGCAAACCGGTTCAATCAGAAAGTTCTTTACAAAACTATTAAGTCTGTTCTCGTTCTGCATGAATCTAACTGTTCAGTTACTGCACCAAGTCTTCCAGATCAGTTTTTAGACTTCTTTTCAGATAAGGTTTCCTCTATTAGGGCTAGCTTATCACTCCCTCTGCACACCCTTCCTACCTTAACTTTAAATACAGCGCCCTTCCTCAGTTTTGAACCCATTTCCCTTTTATGTCTTCAATCTTTGATTCTGTCGATGAAACCTTCCGGTTCCCCATTCGGCATCCTTCCTCCGCGTCTCTTGAAAGAGGTGTTCCCAGCTATTGGTCAATATATCCTACACTTTATCAATACCAGTCTTACTTCCTGTGTGGTACCCCCTGGCTTCAAACATGCTGTAGTATATCCGCTCTTTAAGAAACCGGGCCTTGACACCTTGGCTCTGTCCAATTATTGCCCTCTCTCTAAACTCCCAATTTTAGCAACAAATCTGGAGAGGGTGGTCTATGATCAGCTATCAACTTATTTAGCTGATCATAACGTAATGGATGTTTTTCAGTCAGGTTTTCAACCACTGCATAGCACAGAGTCCTCTTTCTTCAGTGTCTTCAATGATATTTTTATGGCTACTGAGTCTGGCTCCTACATTGTTTTATTACTTCTCGATCTGTCCACCACCTTTGACACCATCGACCACAACATCTTTTATTGCGCTTGGAGGAGGTTGCTGCAATACATGGTCCAGCCCTAACCTGGTTTAGGTCCTATTTTTCAGACAGGTCCCAACGGGTGATGTTGAACAATATTTCATCTTGCACTGCTCCTCTTTCATGTGGGGTCCCTCAAGGATCCATTCTGGGGCCCCTGTTTTCTCTTTACCTTCTTCCCCTTGGCTTCATCTTAAAACAACACTATTCACTATCACTTATATGCTGATGACTGTCAGATTTACATGCCTGTGAAACCCCAGCAATCCATTCAGCCTCTTTTAGATTGCATTCGTGATGTGAAATGTTGGCTGACCACAAATTTTCTACATCTTAACGACTCCTACACTAAACTGATCCTGTTTAATCTGGCCTGACCTAGCACATTTCAAATCCCAGATCTTTCTTCCATTTCTCCAAATTTAAGAAAACGTTTGAACAAATCTAGGTGTGAAGATGGATTCATCTCTAAGAATGGACACCCAGGTTAATGCCACTGTAAAATCTTGCTTTTTCCAACTCCGCCATCTGGTCAAATTGAAAGCTGCTTTATCTAGAAAGAATCTGGAATCAGTAGTTCATGCCTTTATCACATCTAGGCTTGACTCATCAAATGCTGTTTTACTGGGTGTTAATAAATCAACCCTCGCTCGACTTCAACTTGCTCAAAACGCAGCTGCTAGATTCCTGACACGTACTGACAGGCATCAGCATATAACACCAGTTCTCAGATCCCTTCACTGGTTGCCCATCACTTTCAGGGTTCAATACAAACTCCTACTTTTTGTTTTCAAATCCCTCCACAGTCTTTCCCCTGCATATTTATCTGACCTTCTCTCAATTTATTCCCCCGGCTGCACACTTAGGTCCTCCAGCTTGTTGCTCCTCGAGGTCCCGAAAGTGCATTACAAAATCATGTAGAGAAAGAGCTTTTTTCCGTTGGTGGTCCTAATCTGTGGAATGAACTCCCAGTCACAGTTTGACAGGCATCCTCCTTAGAGGTTTTGAAGTCTAGATTAAGACACATTATTTTATCCTTGCATTTAACAGTTAGCTGCTGGATGGGCTTTATCACTTTAATTTACTATACTATACTTGGAAGACATGTTTCCATTGGTTTTATTGGTAACTCTTATTTTATTTTTGGCTTGTTTTATTGTATTCTTGGTTGCATTTTAATTGTTTCATGCGTTATATTTTTATTATTGTGTGACTGTTCAGCACTTTGGTCAGCCGTATAGCTGTGTTTTTTTAAAACTCTATACAAATAAAGATGATGATGATGAACCTGTTGTGCCTGGAAATATCCCTGGACTGGAGAGTCGGTGCTGCGGTTAATCTACTGAACCTCGGTGCCCAGAGGTCATCCGACCTTCATGACCTCTGGATCTGCGAAGAGGGTCTCCAAAAAGGGTGAGGTAGACACAGCAGGAATTACGTCTGAAGTGGTTTTGATAAGAATCAACCTTCTAGTTACTGCAGACCATATTCTTTTAACACCCAGAACTCACTTTCTTTTAAGTACAAAGGTTCTGAAAACATCACATTCACACATAATCACATCTCACATTCCATCCACTTAAATCCAGTCATCACATAAAGTGTTCCCTAGTTGTCATGTTTTTAATTGTTTTGAAAATAAATTTCTTGCCTTTTATAAACCTGACTCTGAACTGATACGAAGTGTGTTTGATCCCTGAAGAAGCAAAGAATCCTAGAATCTTCTGATGAAACATCGAAAGGCCAAGCAGGTTGATATTCTATATTTATATGGAATATCACATCTTATTGGTCATCAGTAAAGGTAATATATTAAGCTTAAAAGCAGAATATTTAACCCTACATATAATGGCGGACAGCCTTTCTTATTCAAATCAATAAACACTTCGTGCTATTTCTGAAACGTTAAATGGTTGTTTAATTGCGCTGACCAAGACGGAGCTTCCGTCTCTTCACTCTCCTTTCCCCTCCGAAAAAGGGAGGTTAATCTTGCAATACACTGACTCTTTAGGTACTTTTATAGGACACACCATGCCAGCAAATCGGCATAATATCACCGCAATGGAATGTCTATAAACGCGCCATGCCGGCAGGCATGGAGTTGCACGAATATTGCGGCATTCGTTCCGCCTTGCCTGGTAGTAATATTGCCACATCAGCCCCCCGCCTGAAGGCTAAACGCATGTCAGCCCCGCTAATCCCTTTGGAGCAACTGTGGGAGGCTCCCTGCTAAAGAGGGTGGTCACGTTAGTCACGTTTACTGCGCGCCGTGTGCCGGCCAGAAGGAAAGCCGGCTGGACGGACGCGGAGACCATGGAGCTTTTGGCAATGGGAGCGGATGAACAGATTAGTCGCCTTTTTACGGGGACGGTGAGAGACAGCCAGCTGTTCGACAGAGTGGTGAAAACATTGGCTGAGCGGGGCATCAAGTGGGACAAAAAGCAATTCAATTCAGTTTTATTTTATTTATATAGCGCCAAATCACGACATCTCTCACAATTCCTTCCTCGATCCGGTACCGCCACCTACTGGCGTGTTCTAATCCGGCACTTCCAGCAAAAGCTTCTCATCCAACTAGAATCCAGTCATTTTATCACAAAATTATGGTTTTAGTGTCATCCTTAGGGTGGCTGCAGACCGGGATAAATTATTAATGGATATTCGCAGTGAAATGAAACAGTACATTCAACAGCAGCTTTCCAATTTAAACCAGAATTTCCAAAATCTGGATGAAAAGGTCCTAGCTTTGGATAAAAGAATTGATGCTATTGAGAAAGCTTCCTGCCCTGGGCAACTTTTAACCCTCTTATCTGCTTATTTGTCTCCAGATGTGGAACAAAACCTGCAACCAAATAACAAGTTCTTTGATTGATTTTCAGGAGGCAGAACTGAAGCCGGCTCTTAGCATTGACGACTGATCCATCCGCCTGTGACAATGGTCCAGCGCCCCCTGGTGTCGAATACGCCAAACTGTTCTTGGGACACCTCTGGTCTCAGGGGTGAGCAGGTAAGCTTCTGGTATCAGTGACACTGGAACAGGTGCTCCCCAGTGGCGCTCTCATGGACCCAGGCTCAGACTACACCCTCATGCGCCAGTTTTTTTAAAACCGCCTCTGCCTTGCTGCTGGAGGAGTTCGACCTCCAGAACTCACCTCTTGTGCAGTAACTGTCCGTGTTTTCTCTCCTTGTAACATGATCTTGCCATCCAGGTCTCATCTCCACTTCACGATCGATCCTATGACGTTAACACACCCAGTGTACGTCTGTGAGTGTGGTGCCATGCCTTTGATCCTCAACGTCTACCTTTTTGAAGCGCCTTGAAGCATTTTATGGATCTGGAGGTGTAGAAGACCTCCACCCCTTTGTTTTGCCTCCTGACCTTGACCTTCACTGCCTTGTTGTTGGTGATTCTGAGCATGGGGAAACCACATACTCCCTGCCAAGCTCAGAGCCTCCATCACCACAACCACAGCTTCCATCAGAGCTGCCCTCTGATGTTTTCTCTCACATTGATCAGGTCGTGGACCAAGCTGATGCTCTTACCAATGAAGTTGAATGAGACAAGCTACGGCAACTTCTGTTAAAATACAAGGACTTTCAGTTGACTCCTTGAACTGTGGGCTAACCACTATCCTTGAGGTCAGGATTCCCACACCGCCACATGCAGCACTGAGATTTGTGAGTCAATACAAGATTCCCCAGGCGTCCCATGGACGGTCCAGGAAATCATTGACAGCCTCTTGGTAAAGGGTATCATTCGACCCTACAACAGCACCTACTCGGCTCCATTGGGGCCGGTAAAGAAACCTAATGGTAACTGGTGACTGACCATTGACTACAGAAAACTCAACAAGTTCCTTTGTCTAGGTGGCCGATGGCGCGCCTGGAACAAGAACTTCCGATGGTGAGGGACGCCAAATATTTCCCCACCCGTGACATTGTGTCTGGATTCCGGACAATCCCTGTCCATAAATCTGACCAATGTAAATTAGTTCCATGTTGTCGTTAGAAATAACGCACAGCAAGAACACACCTAAAATGTAAATTAGCCTTCACCTTCGCCAACCGCAAGTACACCTTC
>SSNQ01034495.1:604563-615202 GCA_006942095.1 Nothobranchius kuhntae
AGTTTTTCTTTTAATGATGTTGTTCAGCACCTTGGGCTTCGGATAATGTTGTGGAAGGTGCTATACAAATAAAATTTGATTGATTGATTGATTTCAAATTAAACCTTAATAATTTGAATCAAAGATATACCTGGAGTTTAAAGTTTTTTTTACAGTTGTCGTGTTCTGCGTCCTCCTCATGTGTCTCCTATCACTCCTTGTTAGTCCCTACTTGATTTTATATTAGTTCTCCTCATCCCTCTAGTTATTAGTCGTTTATATTTGCCCTCAGTCTCTAAGTTTAGTTATCCGTGTTTTATAGGTTAAGGTTTTTCTGCCCTCCTGCTTGTTTCTTTCCCCCATTTAGATTATTGTATGCACCTGCCTTCCCTCCAGCTCTCACGACTCACACCTGTCACCTGTTTCCCTCTGTGTGTGTAACCCTGTCTGTCTTTTAGTCTCGTTGGTTCATTGCAATTGTCAGCGTGTTCTGTCTTCCTCTAGTTACCCTAGTTCCTGCTCATGAGTAGGGTTGTCACGATACTAAAATTTCAAACTGGATTCGATGCTGGGGGAAAAACTCGATACTCGATTTCGATACTATTTCGAAACACCAATTTATTGAACAAGTTTATTCAAAAAATAACATTCCTCAATTTAGATTGCAAAAATTAAATGTTAAGAATTAAGTGTATTAAGTGCTTAAACCTTTCAAGTATCAGCATTTTTTAAAACGTGCATACAAAAACTGGCAAAAGTTAACACTTTAAATCATGAATTGTCTCACTATATAAACACTATTTGCAGAGTGATGTTTTGCTGCTTAAACTCTGTTTAAGGTGCATTTTTGTCATAAGATGTAATGCCATATGTTTTGTTCTGTACTTTTGAACAACTCTGTTGGTCTATAAAGGGAGAAAATGAATTTCTCCACAGTAGGACAAAGGTACATCTACCGGTAATCTTAATAAAAACAGATTGGCGCACGGCAGTGACGTCATTAAAAGCGCCGGTTAGATTAGCCGCGGCTAGTCTGTTCACGCCTAGGAATCCCAGACCCGCTCCAAACGAACAGGGGAATCACGTTAGTGATTCCTAACAAAACCTTTCGACATTGAGATGTTTTGGTGCAGATAATGTCTTATTTCGAGGCTGCACCATGGGAGCCCGTCCGCACCCGTTACATGGATATACGCGGACGGCGATTCACCGATGGATCTAAATACCCCGGGGAATCCAAGTAGCACCAAAGTTGTCAGCGTGAGTAAACAAACGTACTGCATGCTAGAAATTAAGTCCGGGTTGCAATAAACGGGAGTTTTCCTTTAAGCACATAAGCGTGAATATACAACTACGTGTCGGACTTGGTATGCTAATTAAGTTGGGCTGTGAAGCGCCTCCCAGATTCGCTGTTTATGTTTTTGTTTATTTATTTGGCAGACAAAACTTGGATCAGAGACAACTTGCGTGGGAAATTGCAATGTAGCCATGCGGCGGCGTCTTCTTCTGTTTGTCTGGGAGGCGGAGGCTGCTTTACGGCATCTGGCTGTTGTGCGTGTCGGTGTACTTGAAGAAGGCTGTGTATAATAGTCCATAATATCGATACCACAGGGATGGAATATTTAATTTAGATACCACTTTTAGTATCGATTTATATCTAGGTATCGATTTTTTTGACAACACTACTCATGAGTGAGCTTCTGCTTGTTTGTTCGTTCAGCGAGTTTGATGTTAAGTTGGGTTTCTTTTTGTGCCTCTGGACTTTGGCGCATCCGCCTTTAAAATAAAGGAAGTATTCTCTTAAACCTCTCCTGCCTTGAGTCGCTCTGGGGATTCTGCATTTTGGGTCCTAACCTCCTGCTCTCACCGTGACAACAGTGTCCTGGCCAAGATGGACAGCAGCAACAGTTTTATAGTTAAAAACCAACAATCACCTGCTTACATTAATGCAAATACAAACAAAAGTAGGGGAAATAAACTCTCAAAAGAAATGATGCGTTCTTATGGAATGTGATTTTTTCATGTAAAATTGCTGTTATGCTGAAAATGAAGTTTCACACTTTCTGTCTGCCTCTGCTGCTTCCACAAATGTCCAGCAGAAGACAGGGTCAGGTTTAGCAAGCCACAACATTATAAACATATATTTACATTTACATTATTGTAACGTCCAGGAATGGCCAGTTTTCACCTACAGACTGACCTACATGCCACCGGTCATCTACAGACATGAATCTGCCTCTGTGGTCTCTCAATATTCCAAGCTGCAGGAAAAGATTCGACACTGTGTGTTTACACTCAGATAGTGAACATCATGTTCCCTTCTCAAGGTTCTTCTCTGCCAAGCCCGTCTGCTTATCTAGGCTGTCCTGCACAGAATAAAGGACTGAACTGTTATAAGAGTAAATAATCATATAGTTGAATGAACAATCATGTTTTGATTAATCTGTGCTTGAATTACTGAAGTTGAAATGAATATTATTATTATTACATTGAGATTCATATGTGATGTTCAGCAATGTTTGATATGACAAGGTAATCATGATCTACACACACACACACACACACACACACACACACACACACACACACACACACACACACACACACGTGTATATCTTCCTGACACAAGGTTAAGTTAAACATCATGACACATATGAATTTCTTATCCACAAATCAGAGCTCTTTTATCTGAAGGAGGAGTGTTCTGAGGTTTGTTTGGTAAAGCCTTTAATAAAACTAAGGTCCCTTCCTGAGTGATTCAGTTCTAGAAAAAGCTACGGACTGGCCATGTGGAGCAAAAACCTCTTTAGCCCAGAGCATCCTTTGACAAGCTGTCAAAAAAAACTGCTACACGCTGAAGCAGACACAGCAGAACCTGCAGAACAAAGCTGATACTGTTCCGACTCCCTAAAAGTCCTTCTAGATGCAAACTAGTTCCAAACTTTTTTTTTTCAAGATGGCGCCAGTGTTCTTGGCCAGCCGTCCACCCTGCTGTCTTCTTTTATTGTTTTTGGTGATATTTCTGAACTTTCTTTCCCCCACAATTGCAATCATTAAGTATGATCGCTCTACTCTTTTGGACATATGGTTGGCAATGTGCCTTTCTCCACCTGCCGTGAAGGATTTCCATCATACCTCTTGCCTGCTGCTCCCTGGAACTCCTCTCTACCTGTGTCAGATGCCGTGTCGCTTCCGTGGTTGGACACGGGCGACTGGTGAAGCTTAGAGGTTTTCTGGCTCGCTCACCTGCCTCCTTCAGGATTTCTCTCGGCGTGAGGCCCAGTCTGTCTTCCTCCTGGCGAACCCTGGATCTGGCAGTTCCATGTCTGATCCCGTTGGAGTTGCACAGGGACCTGGCGGGCCCACAGCTCCGCTCTGTGCCAATGGTGCTGCGCCGTCAGGGAATCAGCCCAGCAAACCTTCTCCTAGTGCCGACGTCATCTGCCGTCTGCTCCACAGCCCGGATTGTACATCAAAACTCGACCTCCATCAGTTTTGCTCTTACAAACGCGAGATCCAACAGGAACAAAACTTTTATACTAAGAGATATTTTCCGTGATCGAGCGCTGGACTTTCTCTGCGTCGTGGAATCCTGGATCGCCCCGGGTGAGTCAGCTGCTCCAGCGGAGGCTCTCCCCCCATCATACTCATTCATAAACTCTTTCAGACAGTGTGGCCATGGAGGAGGCCTTTTAACTATTTTTAAATCCTCATTTACCTCAAATCCTTTTTCTTTTTCCCCCGAAATTACCTCCTTGAACTGGCAATTTCTCCTCCTCTCCTCTGTGTGTTATTGTGTTGCTCCTCTTAAACCCGTTCACTCCAAACATAAAGCTGATCCTTTACTTGAAGTTTGAGAGAACTTTGTAGACGGGCTGAGCACAAATGGAAAAAAGACCACCTCCAGATTTCATCAGATCTTGCAAGACCTATGGTCCAAATATCAACAAGCAGTTATGCACGCTAGAAGCTACTATCTTTCTAAAATTATTTCTGCAAACCGGTTCAATCAGAAAGTTCTTTACAAAACTATTAGGTCTGTTCTCGTTCTGCATGAATCTAACTGTTCAGTTACTGCACCAAGTCTTCCAGATCAGTTTTTAGACTTCTTTTCAGATAAGGTTTCTTCTATTAGGGCTAGCTTATCACTCCCTCTGCACACCCTTCCTACCTTAACTTTAAATACAGCGCCCTTCCTCAGTTTTGAACCCATTTCCCTTTTATGTCTTCAATCTTTGATTCTGTCAATGAAACCTTCCGGTTCCCCATTCGGCATCCTTCCTCCGCGTCTTGAAAGAGGTGTTCCCAGCTATTGATCAATATATCCTACACTTTATCAATACCAGTCTTACTTCCTGTGTGGTACCCCCTGGCTTCAAACATGCTGTAGTATATCCGCTCTTTAAGAAACCTGGCCTTGACACCTCCAATTATTGCCCTCTCTCTAAACTCCCAATTTTAGCAACAAATCTGGAGAGGGTGGTCTATGATCAGCTATCAACTTATTTAGCTGATCATAACGTAATGGATGTTTTTCAGTCAGGTTTTCAACCACTGCATAGCACAGAGTCCTCTTTCTTCAGTGTCTTCAATTATATTTTTATGGCTACTGAGTCTGGCTCCTAAATTGTTTTATTGCTTCTCGATCTGTCCACCGCCTTTGACACCGTCGACCACAACATCCTTTTATTGCGCTTGGAGGAGGTTGCTGCAATACGTGGTCCAGCCCTAACCTGGTTTAGGTCCTATTTTTCAGACAGGTCCCAACGGGTGATGTTGAACAATATTTCATCTTGCACTGCTCCTCTTTCATGTGGGGTCCCTCAAAGATCCATTCTGGGGCCCCTGTTTTCTCTTTACCTTCATCTTAAAACAACACTATTCACTATCACTTATATGCTGATGACTGTCAGATTTACATGCCTGTGAAACCCCAGCAATCCATTCAGCCTCTTTTAGATTGCATTCGTGATGTGAAATGTTGGCTGACCACAAATTTTCTACATCTTAACGACTCCTACACTAAACTGATCCTGTTTAATCTGGCCTGACCTAGCACATTTCAAATCCCAGATCTTTCTTCCATTTCTCCAAATCTAAAAAAACGTTTGAACAAATCTAGGTGTGAAGATGGATTCATCTCTAAGAATGGACACCCAGGTTAATGCCACTGTAAAATCTTGCTTTTTCCAACTCCGCCATCTGGTCAAATTGAAAGCTGTCTTATCTAGAAAGAATCTGGAATCAGTAGTTCATGCCTTTATCACATCTAGGCTTGACTCATCAAATGCTGTTTTACTGGGTGTTAAATCAACCCTCGCTTGACTTCAACTTGCTCAAAACGCAGCTGCTAGATTCCTGACACGTACTGACAGGCATCAGCATATAACACCAGTTCTCAGATCCCTTCACTGGTTGCCCATCACTTTCAGGGTTCAATACAAACTCCTACTTTTTGTTTTCAAATCCCTCCACAGTCTTTCCCCTGCGTATTTATCCGAACTTCTCTCAATTTATTCCCCCGGCTGCACACTTAGGTCCTCCAGCTTGTTGCTCCTCGAGGTCCCGAAAGTGCATTACAAAATCATGTAGAGAAAGAGCTTTTTCCGTTGGTGGTCCTAATCTGTGGAATGAACTCCCAGTCACAGTTTGACAGGCATCCTCCTTAGAGGTTTTGAAGTCTAGATTAAGACACATTATTTTACCCTTGCATTTAACAGTTAGCTGCTGGATGGGCTTTATCACTTTAATTTACTATACTATACTTGGAAGACATGTTTCCACTGGTTTTATTGGTAACTCTTATTTTGGTTGCATTTTTATTGTTTCATGCGTTATATTTTTATTATTGTGTGACTGTTCAGCACTTTGGTCAGCAGTATAGCTGTGTTTTTTAAAACTCTTTACAAATAAAGATGATGATGATGAACCTGTTGTGCCTGGAAATATCCCTGGACTGGAGGGTCGGTGCTGCGGTTAATCTACTGAACCTCGGTGCCCAGAGGTCATCCGACCTTCCTGACCTCTGGATCCGTGAAGAGGGTCTCCAAAAAGGGTGAGGTAGACACAGCAGGAATTGCGTCTGATGTGGTTTTGATAAGAATCAACCTTCTAGTTACTGCAGACCAAATTCTTTTAACACCCAGAACTCACTTTCTTCTAAGTACAAAGGTTCTGAAAACATCACATTCACACATAATCACATCTCACATGCCATCCACTTAGATCCAGTCATCACAAAGTGTTCCCTAGTTGTCATGTTTTTAATTGTTTTGAAAATAAATTTCTTGCCTTTTATAAACCTGACTCTGAACTGATACGAAGTGTGTTTGATCCCTGAAGAAGCAAAGAATCCTAGAATCTTCTGATGAAACATCGAAAGGCCAAGCAGGTTGATATTCTATATTTATATGGAATATCACATCTTATTGGTCATCAGTAAAGGCAATATATTAAGCTTAAAAGCAGAATATTTAACCCTACATATAATGGCGGACAGCCTTTCTTGTTCAAATCATTAAACACTTCGTGCTATTTCTGAAACGTTAGATGGTTGTTTAATTGCGCTGACCAAGACGGAGCTTCCGTCTCTTCACTCTCCTTTCCCCTCCGAAAAAGGGAGGTTAATCTTGCAATACACTGACTCTTTAGGTACTTTTATAGGACACACCTTGCCAGCAAATCGGCGTAATATCACCGCAATGGAATGTCTATAAACGCGCCATGCCGGCATGGAGTTGCACGAATATTGCGGCAGTCGTTCCGCCTTGCTTGGTAGTAATATTGCCACATCAGCCCCCCGCCTGACGGCTAAACGCATGTAAGCCCCGCTAATCCCTTTGGAGCAACTGTGGGAGGCTCCCCGCTAAAGAGGGTGGTCACGTTAGTCACGTGTACTGCGCGCGGGGTGCCGGCCAGAAGGAAAGTCGGCTGGACGGACGCGGAGACCATGGAGCTTTTGGCGATGCGAGCGGATGAACAGATTAGTCGCCTTTTTACGGGGACGGTGAGAGACAGCCAGCTGTTCGACAGAGTGGTGAAAACATTGGCTGAGCGGGGCATCAAGTTGGACAAAAAGCAATTCAATTCAATTTTATTTTATTTATATAGCGCCAAATCACGACATCTCTCACAATTCCTTCCTCGATCCGGTACCGCCACCTACTGGCGTGTTCTAATCCGACACTTCCAGCAAAAGCTTCTCATCCAACTAGAATCCAGTCATTTTATCACAAAATTATGGTTTTAGTGTCATCCTTAGGGTGGCTGCAGACCGGGATAAATTATTAATGGATATTCGCAGTGAAATGAAACAGTACAGTAAACAGCAGCTTTCCAATTTAAACCAGAATTTCCAAAATCTAGATGAAAAGATCCTAGCTTTGGATAAAAGAATTGATGCTATTGAGAAAGCTTCCTGCCCTGGGCAACTTTTAACCCTCTTATCTGCTTATTTGTCTCCAGATGTGGAACAAAACCTGCAACCAGATAACAAGTTCTTTGACTGCGATTTTCAGGAGGCAGAACTGAAGCCGGCTCTTAGCATTGACGACTGATCCATCCGCCTGTGACAATGGTCCAGCGCCCCCTGGTGTCGAATACGCCAAACTGTTCTTGGGACACCTCTGGTCTCAGGGGTGAGCAGGTAAGCTTCTGGTATCAGTGACACTGGAACAGGTGCTCCCCAGTGGCGCTCTCATGGACCCAGGCTCAGACTACACCCTCATGCGCCAGTTTTTTTTAAACCGCCTCTGCCTTGCTGCTGGAGGAGTTCGACCTCCAGAACTCACCTCTTGTGCAGTAACTGTCCGTGTTTTCTCTCCTTGTAACATGATCTTGCCATCCAGGTCTCATCTCCACTTCACGATCGATCCTATGACGTTAACACACCCAGTGTACGTCTGTGAGTGTGGTGCCATGCCTTTAATCCTCAACGTCTACCTTTTTGAAGCGCCTTGAAGCTTTTTATGGATCTGGAGGTGTAGAAGACCTCCACCCCTTTGTTTTGCCTCCTGATCTTGACCTTCACTGCCTTGTTGTTGGTGATTCTGAGCTTGGGGAAACCACATACTCCCTGCCAAGCTCAGAGCCTCCATCACCACAACCACAGCTTCCATCAGAGCTGCCCTCTGATGTTTTCTCTCACATTGATCAGGTCGTGGACCAAGCTGATGCTCTTACCAATGAAGTTGAATGAGACAAGCTACAGCAACTTCTGTTAAAATACAAGGACTTTCAGTTGACTCCTTGAACTGTGGGCTAACCACTATCCTTGAGGTCAGGATTCCCACACCGCCACATGCAGCACTGACATTTGTGAGTCAATACAAGATTCCCCTGGCGTCCCATGGACGGTCCAGGAAATCATTGACAGCCTCTTGGTAAAGGGTATCATTCGACCCTACAACAGCACCTACTCGGCTCCATTGGGGCCGGTAAAGAAACCTAATGGTAAGTGGTGACTGACCATTGACTACAGAAAACTCAACAAGTTCCTTTGTCTAGGTGGCCGATGGCGCGCCTGGAACAAGAACTTCCGATGGTGAGGGACGCCAAATATTTCCCCACCCGTGACATTGTGTCTGGATTCCGGACAATCCCTGTCCATAAATCTGACCAATGTAAATTAGTTCCATGTTGTCGTTAGAAATAACGCACAGCAAGAACACACCTAAAATGTAAATTAGTCTTCACCTTCGCCAACCGCAAGTACACCTTCACTCGGTGTCCTTTTGGCTATTCCAACTCACCAGCTGAGTTCAACATCTTCTTGGACAAAGCCTGCCCTGATGCTCAAGAGCGAGGTAGCCTCATCTATGTCGATGACATTCTTGTTCGTAAGCGTACCTTGGATCAACACCTGTCCGAGCAAGACCACGTCATGGGTCAGCTCGCAGCTGCTGGCGCAAAGATTTCTCTCGCCAAAGGTCAGTGGTGCAGGTCAAAGGTTCAGTTTGTTGGCCTCCTTGTGGGACCACAGGGAATGCAGCCTCAACATGGCAGAATTCAAGGAGTTGCCACCTACTGGAGGTTTATCTGGTAAACATCGGCGCGATCTTCCAGCTTCTTTTCCTTTGCGTGGTGACCTGAGCGCCACTTCCGCATTCCCGCTAGGCCGCGTTGGGACGCGGTTCATCCGTCCAAGGTCAGTTTACCCTCATTCCTCAGTGGTTTCTCCTCCTGTTCCCTCCATAAGTGGTTTTTATAAACACCGTGGATCTAACCCCGCTAATTTACGTCCACTAACTCCAGCTGTTTCTGTAGTTTCTGATTCCTCCACCTCACTCAGCATGGCTCTATTAAATACCTGCTCTGTTAACAATAAGTCCTTCCTGCTCAATGATCTAATTCTCTCTATAAACCTGGATTTTCTGTTTCTGACTGAAGTTTGGCAGCAAACATCTGATTATTCTGGTCTGATTGAACTCTGCCCGAGTGGTTATTCTTTTCTTAGCCAGCCCCGGGGTTCTGGTCGTGGTGGAGGCCTAGCTGTTGTTTTCAGAGACCATCTTCCATTTAGCTCTACAACCTCTGGTCACTTTGCTTCCTTTGAACTGCAGCTGATTAAAGTCAGGCGTAAGGACCAAATCTACTGTGCTGTGGTCTATCGTCCACCTGGTCCAAACGGTTCTGTCCTTCAGGAGTTTAGTGACTTTCTATCCTCCACTGTGAAGCTGTCCAGACTGGTGATTGTTGGTGACTTTAACATCCACGTTGATGATCCCTCCGATGTCTTTGCCGTGAATTTCTCCAGCCTTATGGACTCCTTCAGCTTTACCCAGCATGTTTCTGGCCCCACACACACCAGGGGACACACTCTAGACCTTGTTTTTACCCTGAGTCTAAATGCTGACAGTGTTTGTCCTGAGGACGTTTATATTTCAGATCACCATTGCATTTTCTTTAACTTGTTAGTTTCTGTGTCCCCACCTCCTGCTCGCCGTATGGTTAGTTCTCGTTTTCTTAATGAGAGCACAGCTAGCAACTTTTCTGCTGCTTTTTACCCACCCTGTTCTTCTGATAACGACCCAGATTCCTTAACTTCTCAGTTCAACGAGCACTGCCTCTCCATTCTGGACAACATCTGTCCTGTCAGAACCAGATCAGTTCCTGCAGTGAACCCTACTTCCTGGTTTAATGACAGCCTTCGCAGCCTGAAGCACCAATGCAGAAAAATTGAGCGTTTGTGGAAGAAAACCCATCTCCACTTCCATCTGCTGCACCTAAAGGATCTTCTGACATCCTTTAACTCTGCAGTCAGAGACGCTAGGGTTTCCTATTTCTCCAACCTGGTGTCCCAGAGCAAAGGGAACCCCAAGGTGCTGTTTAACACCATCAGCAGCATCGTCTCTCCTGCCTCTCCTACAGCCTCCATCCACTCTGTTGCAGACTGTGAGAACTTTCTGTCTTTCTTTGTGGACAAAGTCAACAAGGTTAGCTCTAGCATCTCTCCTTCAGCCTTATCGCCGCCTCTCCCGACTCCAACCAGGCCCATCATCCTAGATAGCTTTGCTCCTGTTTCTTTGCCTGAGTTAACCAAACTAGTTAACTCTATGAAGACCTCTGCATGCCCCCTCCACATCTTACCCTCATCTTTGTTTAAAAGTGCTTTTCAGTCCATCGGTCCCAGCGTGCTCTCTATAATTAATGCTTCTCTGGT
>SSNQ01034495.1:615873-638613 GCA_006942095.1 Nothobranchius kuhntae
CGCTGAGTCCCATTCTGTCCCGCTCTGAACTTGAGACAGTTCTCCACACCTTCATCTCCTCACGCTTAGACTACTGTAACTCTCTTTTCACGTGTCTGAGCAGAACCTCCCTGAACCGTCTACAGGTGGTTCAGAACGCCTGTGCTCGGCTTCTGACCAAGTCCTCCAAACACACCCACATCACCCCGCTTCTCCTCCAGCTTCACTGGCTGCCAGTCACCTTCAGGGTTCATTTCAAGATCCTGGTTCTGGTCTATAGGGCCTTACATGGACAAGCACCATCTTACATTGGTGATCTTCTTAGTCCCTACACCCCCAGCAGGTCCCTGAGGTCCAGTGATCAAAGCCTACTGGTTGTGCAGCACCAGGCTAAAGACCAAAGGTGACAGATCATTTGCTGCTGTGGCCCCCAGACTCTGGACCTCTCTCCCCCGAGCCTGAGATCAGTGGACTCAGTGGTCTCCTTTAAAAAGCAGCTGAAGACTCACCTGTTCAAGCTGGCTTTTGTATGACCTTCTTCACCTCTCTCTCTTTATTCTGCTCTCCCCACCTATTCCACCTTCCTCAGGATCCACTGATTTCCCTCTTTCCTGTTCACTCTCTCTCTTTCTTAACATTTTTTCTTTTAAATCGTAACAGCTTATTCTTGCTCATTTTAAATGTATTTTAAACATTTTCGAAATGCTTTTTTATATTTTTACAATTTTTATATTTTTTGTTTTTGTTTTTGTGAAGCGCCTCGTGATTTTTATCTTGAGAGGCGCTATAGATATTTTCTTCTTCTTCTTCTTCTGTTAAATGTCCCCATAATTGAGACACCTCACATCTATAGGCTTAAGTCTATGCTAAACGTTGGTTTTTGGAAAGACGGTAAGCATTTCCACCTTAGAACTCCGAGCTTCCTAGCTTACCAAGATACTATAGAAAACTGTATCTATCTCCTAACTTAGATCTATGCACAAAAACCAAGGATATCCACTGGGTGTGCCCTGGTAACCCATTTGTCTGAGATGTTGCCAATTATAAGTGTGGCCTCAGGAGCGACGCGCCCCTGCAGAATTGCCAAGCAACGGTTACATTAAAAGATGTGGACATGGATACTAGAGTGGAACGTGCAGGTGACAGATGGCTTATTAGCACCCCAGCGGACTCAGCCCTTGTAACTTATGACCAACATAACGTTGCCACTGGGTTACAACTGCTGAACCAAACCATTTTCCTCTCAGGTCCGCTAGGTGCAATTGTACACTTGGGCAACCTGGCGCTCCACCATCTCAACCTCGAACAGCATGATTCAGAGATTGAAATCATGGACGCATTCCAGGGTTATAACTTTACCATTGATTTAGAAATTGACCAACAACTGCTGACTGAAGGAACCAAACTTGTTAAGTTCACACAAACCCCACATGAACTTACTCTTACGCCCATGAATAGATACCCTAAACACTACATACACAGATTATACCACCTTAATCTGCACATTGGTCGCCCTGGGGCTGGGATGGCTCATCATGGCCGTGATAGTTTATTCCGCCTACAGGGGTGTTAATGAACTCCAGGATAAGATGCACCTGCTCACCTACGGTGTGCCTCGCGACCGCATTCGGAGAAAGTCCAAGCGTGAGTGTACCACATCGGTCTAAAGGGGGTGAGCAACATTTTCTTTGGTAGTCTGCAACCCTATAAGTAGTTTCACCTTTATTCTACCTCACATTTTTATCTAAGTTTTGCATTATGTCACATTCTTTACAAGCTACACTGAGTGTATTACCTATGCATGTGCTTTATGATACCTCAGGGTTGCTATGAATTTTCTTGGATGTTATAATATGTTTTTTTTTTGTTGGGGGGGGGTTCTATATTGTTGTCTCTTACTTGGTAAAATTTAGCTAGTGGTTATGTGCCGGCCCAGCTCAGTCTGTCAGTGAATCTGTCAGCCGCCCAGCACAATTTAGTACCTCTGGTTTCATGGTCCTTGTTTTAGCCCAAAGACTGTCCTAATCCCCACCCTTTGGACCAAAAAGGGGGGAATCTTGGGACCACATAGGCCAATGTGCGTTTGCGAACTATGGACTCTCGTACATGGACTGCTTGTCCGGAACCGCGTGCCTATGAACTGAACTGTATGGCCGGCAGAGATATGCCCTTTTATCCCCTCACGGGTGCCCCTTTTGTCCCCATGGACAGTGGACTGCCTGATCCTTTTCCCCTTTTGTCCCCATGGACTGTGGACTGCCTGATCCTTGTCCCTTTTGTCCCCTCATGGAGTCAACTGCCCGCCGGCCTCCCTCCTTCCACACTGCTACCTCTCGCATGGACGACGACACCCCTGGTAGAATGTGCGTACCACCTGCATGGGTGGCTCCTCCTCGTTATGCGCGTGGGGACTATCCCGTTTCCTATCCCCTCTTGTTCTTTTGCCTGACCAGTATCCAAGACCAAGACAAAGACCAAAGGCGACAAAGTCGACCAATGTTCCTGAGGGACGAACCCATCTGTGCTTCCGACGATCGAGCTCTGGCGCGATCCCCGAACCCAAAAGGGGGAATGTTGAGGGTCTGCCCTCATGAGAAAATTACTATGCAGTGATTTCTCCAAAGACTGTGCCAAAAACGCCCTGAAGCGTAAATAAATAAGGCATATTAAAAATCAGCGCAATCACGGACTTCATCTCCCATGAGCCTCTGCAGCCGGCAGCAGCTTGATGAGGTCACCAAAGCGACGCCAAACCCCGGCCGGCCGTGTTTTGAAAAGAACTAAAAGATGGTATGCCGGCAACAGTTGAACTATTTATGTCCAAGTGGAGAACATGACTACAGCTGGGAGGAGAAGCATTAGATGTGATGATCTAAAAAGTATTTGCTTGGTGAGTGCACATCCAGGATTTCTCTTGGTCATAAGTGTTTTGGTGGTAGCAGCAGGGGGCGGGAGAAGTCAAGAGTAGATTGCTGGTGCTGCATGACACTCCCGAACTGATGGAGCTGCACATCTGCTTGTTTAATGCTTTTGTTTCTTTCCGTGGCACTGGAACGTCTGATATGATCAGCGTGCTGTGTTTTTGTGAGGAATAAAACATTCAGGCTGCCCAACTTGATAATTTAGTGCAGAGAACATAAATAAATAAAAACAAGTCTTACCCTTTGTTTACCTCCTTGCATTATTAGAGTAACACCTTATGACGCATTATGTAGATTTGTTTACTTTGTTACTATTGATGCAACTGAGACAATTTCAAACAGTCAGTGTGCATTTTAGGTTTTTCCATTAATTGTTGCTATTAAACAATTATAAATATAGAATTTTATCGATCGAAAGTGTGAAATGTGAATTTTTCATATTTCTTTAGAGGCTCAAGCAGGCGTAGATAACATTTCCTTTACACCAGTTAAAAATCAATGCAAGAGAAGAAAAATGCATTAGTTTTAGTCACTAAAATTGAAACAAATTGGACGACGAGACTGAGTAAAATAAATTTAAAAAAAAATTTGTCAAAAAACTAAAAGTAAATTTAAAATTTTTTGTCAAAATCAACACTAATCAGTGCACAACCGTGACAAGTTTCCAGTGTTTCCTTCAACGAATAAACTTTTATTTGTTCCTTTCTGTTTGTTGGCTGAAGCCTGGGGTCCAGGTGACTGACTGATACAAACGATTTAAAATGAGAGGGCTTTGATCTGGTGCCTATCTCACATCACGAGGGTCTGATTATGTAATAAAATTAAGCTAAATCAGGAAGATACCAATGTGACCCCCGACGGTGCAGCTTATGGAAAGGTGCCTGATACAAGGTTCTTTTGCACAGCTGGAAGCTCTAACAGACTCTTGTGTTTTTAATGGTTTTCCTACCAATCTTGCAAACCTTCAAACATCTAAACCTATTTGATACGTTTTGAAACTTTTTGATTTCACGCCGTTTTTAGCTTTTCTGGTCCCAAAAAGGCTCACAGTGCTCCCAAACCTGCCACCAGCTGGGTGTCGATCTCATCTGTCAGCATGGTGGGACTGGAATTCATTTTTATAAACTTGTAGATTTTTTGCTCACTGTGGTATCACAGAAATGTTTAATCAAGTGTCTGATGCTGCTTCACTAGTGAGCTAGCAGCTAGCAGTGCATGAGCTGAGCTGAGTGGACCCAACTCACATTTTCATACTGAAGACATGCTGGAACAGTTTAAAACTTTAGTTTGTCTGATTACAGGGGTCACACACATGTGGTAATAAAGTGGAGGCGTGAAGTAAACATGGATGCTGTTGCTCCATGTTTCACACACAGAATTGGGTCCAACCCTGTCAGTGACTTGCACAAACCGGCCGGAGAAGCACAGCTGATGATTCTGAAAACTCCATTTTATTTTGGAGAAGCTTCAAAATTAACATGAACTTAACCTAATCAATGTAAATCAGTCAGACAGACACCAGCACAAGACTCACTATCACCTTCCAGACACACCAGATTCAACTTAAATAGTGGCTGATCAGACCACTCTACAAACAAGAGGGGAACAATTAACATACAGTTAACACACACATCCTCACACACACACAAACTAGCCAGTCCAATCAATTCAGGTAACTCAAATCACTAAATCATAATTACAAACTCTCTCCATAACAGAAAATATCTACATTAAATTAAACACAAGCATAAACATGAATCTCCCCTCCCTTGGGAGTTGGTAGATCCCAGCAGTGCTGATCAGGCTTCCTGAGGAGATGAGCTGCAGGTGTGAGACTCCATGGGAAACTCCAAGTCACTGGTAATTCAAATAAAAGTACTAAATTAACACATGCATTCATAAACAGAAGACTGATTGTGTGCACTTCAACCAGTCATCCTGGACAGAACACAGAAAACAAACATTACCAGAAGACCGTGTCCCTGAGGTGACAGACACTGCTGTCACAAACCCTAACCACTACGTTTTTCATTTCATTTGAATTCAAGCCTTGTTTTGTGTTTGGGTTGATCTGGTTTTGATGTTTTGTTTCGCCAGAAGAAGAAAAACAACTCAAATGAGACTTGAAGAACTCCATTTAGAGTCTGAGTGGTATAGGTAAAGTCCAATTAATCACACACTCGTGAAACTCCTTTCCACATGTGACCCATCCCCGTGGGGAGAGGTGAGCTGCAGCCGGGGCCGCGCTCGGGAAATATTTGGTGGTTTAACCCCCCGATCCAACCCCTTAAAGCAGAGTGTCAAGCAGGGAGGTATTGTTGTTAAGGTCTTTGGTATGACCCAAGTGTGGATCTGAACCCTGATCTCCCAGTCCCGGAGCAGACGCTCTACCACTGGGCCACTGAGAATGTACACAAGGTAGCAACATAAATGAGTTTCTATGACTCAAATGTAAGTTTGCTTTTCTTCAGTAAAATGATATGTTTGCACATGAAAATGCTTTTTTGTTGTTGCTTTCCTGTAAACAGAAAGGTACAACTCACTTCCTGCATCATCAGCAAGTTAGCTTCAAAAACATGCTTATGAAGCAGAAAGCATGGCCTTAAATCTAACAGAGCCTTCTCGCTATCTAATCCATTTTTATTGTTTCCTAAATTATTTTAAATCCTTTTTATATCCGACACAGTTACTGTTGAAGTAACAAAAGTGACAAAGTGGGCACTGAGGCTGCTGGTTTACCTGGATGATGTGCTTGGAGGATGGCCTTGGTGCTTTCTGACCAACTGGAGGTACCGTGTGTGTGTTACATTCAGATGCTGTGGGTGTGAATCATTCTTTCTGCATTGTGTGTGTCCAGAGCACAGCGGCAGCACTGACAGGAGGGCTGAGGATGCTGTGGGGTCTGGTTCAAAGCAGTTGACACCTCCTGCCTGCAGACACAAGGCATGTGTCTGCATACAGCTCTTAATCCAGGCAGCCTTTTGCTCTGAGGTGACATTTCAATCAACATAGTATTTACAGAGTGTTAGAATATTTTACTGCTGTAAAAAAGAGCTGTGACACTCGTGTAAATCAAACTGCTCTCTTCCAGCTGAAATTCAATTTTGTCTGGATTTTTTCTTCCTTATCAAAACAGATGAAATCTGACCCCTTTCCTGTGGGAAGTTCATCCAAGGTCACGGTGTGTGAAAGTAAAAGGGGAGGACTTTAAAGAACAGCCATGCCTTTAAATGCTACCCTGTCCCTTTTGACCTTAATGAGATTACCCACCGGCCTCTGTCAGTGGCAGCCATGTTGATTTATGCAGTATCAAAATAATGTGATGCCCGTGAGGACTGGGGCGGGACAGAGCTGCTGGTAACGGATACCCTCCTCAAGGGCCTCTGCAGACCGTAGAGAAGCCATTAGTGTAGTTTTGAGCTCTCTGTCCTCACATGTTAAATGATACAGGCTTTCAGAGAGATGGGCAGATGCATTTAGGATGTGACAGGACATCTGTTCCCCTGAATGACCTGACATGGATGCTTGTACTAGCACCAGGCTGGAACACATTCAGCCCAAGGCTGCTAGTTGTTTGATAATAAATCATAAATGGTTAAGTCCTTCTGACATTTCCACACGGTTCTACACATAGCTAACGTTTTGATGGAAGCTTTCCAAATGTAAAGGGTAACCCACACACACACGCACGCACACACACACACACACACACACACACACACACACACATGCACATACACTAACCCTTCAGTGCCAGCTTAGTGACCTAATCTGATGTTACAACAGTGGCAGACTGGCCACCAGTGAATTCTGGAGAATCTCAGAATGGCCGGCGTTGGCCTCCCCTCACCCCACCTGCCAGAGATCCCCCAGGCTGCGGGAGCATCCGGCCTCCCACCCAGTGAGGAACCGGTATGGCCACTTCTAATTCAGTTTTTCTGGTCATTAAAGCTTCTTTCCGGAGTATTTCTCTTATCCAATGGCACCATCTAGTGGCTGACAAGCGCATTACACAAAACCGCTGTTCCTCTATTTTTTGAAGATGGAACTTCACGTTTCTGTTTATAAATGTGCTTCTGTAGCCGACAAACAGAGCTAAAACACGTTGTTTTACGAGTATTAATATCATGTCATGTTGTGTTTTCATATATTTATATTTTATGATAAAATGATAAATGACCCACACTTGTATAGCGCCTCTCAGAGTAAGGACTCCAAAGTGCTTTACACTACAGTGTATCATTCGTCCATTCACACACACATTCACACACTGGTGGTGATGAGCTACGATGTAGCCACAGCTGCCCTGGGGCGCACTGACAGAGGCGCCACCGGTCCCTCCGACCACCACCAGCACCATTTTAGAGACTTTCTTGTCCATGAAAAGTTCATCAACTCTGCATCAGCCGAGGTATTCATTAAATGTGAAGCGTCTACGCGGTACTCTAACGCTATTGGTTAGTCCTGGTCTGCGCTCAGTTTCCTATTGCACGGAGCTCTGCCGGGCAGGGGGCGTGCTTTGCAACAAAAAAAGATGTATTGCTTATATTATATCACAGTACATGATAAGATAATCACTTTTACGGATTTCTGACAAATCATACATAATTTCTGAAAGTGGAAAACTCCGGAAAGCAGCTTTAATTAGTTGAAATTTCCAAGATTTCTGATAATATTGTGACATCAAAGGAAATGAGTCACTGGAGAGAGAAGCTTTATCGCACACCTCAAGTGTCAAAAACAGATTGACAATAAGGAGCCGTTTATTAACGACTCTTGCAACCACTTGCTTTTTCGTTAACAATCTAATGTCAGGCAGGTCATTCTCATGCACCCCCTTTTCTATCATGGTGATGAACAAATGCCACCAAATGTTGACACCAACAGAACGTGGAAGGATAATTAAAGAACAGGTATCCATTGAAACACAAAAATATAACGTCAAACCATAAGATAACACTGAAGAACTCTATAACTAACACTTAAGGCCCATTACCCATAAGTCTTTGCGGCCCTCCTGAGCAGGCTGCTTGGCTCTGCTTCGCCACATAGCTCCCACCAGAGGGGTTAGTCGTCCCTGACAACCTCATCTTCTACAACAAAGTCCCTCAGATGAGCTGGTCGGTGCCGCTGTAGGGTCGGGCGTCTTGTGCTTGAGTCCCTCAGTGGACTCTGGCTGACTCCGTCCCCCCCCTCGCCAGCAGCCACTGGGACACGAGGCTGGTATGGAGTAAGCTTGTCCTGATGCAGCACCACCAGGCGTCCCCGCTGGGACATGCACACCCGGTATACCACATCGGACAAGTGACCTACCACTTCTGCCGGTCCCAGCCAGTGGCTGCGAAGCTTGGGGGACACACCTTTCTTACTCTCAGGACAGTAGACCCACAACTTATCTCCAGGTGAAAAAGGCTGTCCACGACACTGGCTGTCATATGCTCTCCTTTGGCACATGTTAGAGTTGGCTTGTGCCTGCCGGGTGAACTCGTGCACCACCCGCTGCAGCTCTCTGAGTCTCTGAAAGTAGTCAGTCTCTGTGCCCCCTGTAAGCTCCGGCTCTGGCGGGGCACCAAAGACCAGGTCCACTGGGGTCCTAAGCTCTCGTCCAAACTTCAGAGCAGCCGGTGTGCACTGACTAGACTCCTGCACAGCCGTGCGGTAGGCCCAGAGGACCAAGGGAAGATACCGGTCCCAGTCTATCTGATGGAGATCAACCAGGATGGCCAGCTGAGTGGCCAAGGTCCTGTTGAACCTCTCCACCAGTCCATCGCTCTGTGGATGGAGAGGGGTCGTCCGGGTTTTCCTCACCCCAAGCAACCAGCAGACTTCCCCGAACACCTGGGCCTCGAAGTTGCATCCCTGGTCACTGTGGAGCTCAGCGGGGACCCCAAAGTGGGTGAACATCTCCTCGACCAACTTCTCAGCAGTTGTATGGGCAGTTAGATCTGGTACCACGTATGCCTCGGGCCACTTCGTGAAGTAGTCCATTGCTACAAGAACGTAGCGATTACCAGCCTTGGTGATGGGAAAAGGACCAAGGATGTCCACCTCCACTCACTCTATGGGAGCCCCCACCAGATACTGTTGCAGGGGAGCATGTGGTAGTTCCAGGAGATGAGCGGTTCAGGGTTGAGTTTGTGGTGATGAAGGTGAGGTATCCTGAAGTCAGAGAGAAACGAGACAAAATGAGAACAAGGAATACAAACTGAGGCAATGACAAGATAAAATGCTAGGAGGCTTGAGTTGAACCCAGCACGGGTTAGATACCGGTGCGAGTACTCATCCAGCATTGTCCCACTGCAGCTTTTAGCCCCTGGTCATCCTGATGAGAAATCAGCTGCAGCTGAGGACTCCCAGTCACACTCACCTGCAATCAAGAGCACAGGGAGACAGACCAACAATCAGGGAGGCTCACAGACTGTGACAAGTGGGCCCCTCCCAAGCTCAGGTTGGGGGCCCACTGAACCCCAAGCCCCCCTGAAGCTCTGCCCCTGAGTCAGGTTGCATGTTGTAATTTCATCCTGTGATTAAACATGAATTTGCAAACCATACTCCAGCGAGACTTTAGCAACCATAGTTAATGTTTACCTGGGGCCAGAGCAGGCAACATTATTCAAATTCAAATTCAAATTCAAAAAAACTTTAATCATCCCCGAGGGGCAATTGTTTCAGTACAGAAGAATTGGTACTGTGGTCATTCGCAACAAGAGTCGCGCTACCGTTAATTAGATGAAAAGGGGATCACATGAGGATAAATTTGGGGTGGGAAAAAAAGGCATACCAGAGTTACTCCCGGCAGGGCATAGCTTTACTATGCAAAAAATAAACAAATAAAACGCCTCAAACATATAAGCACGAACATCAACAATTCACAACATGAGACACAGAGAGGAAGGCGGGGGAGGGCTGGGATCCTGTTTCCCCAGCGAGAGCAGCCCTATGGCGCTCAGCCACTGTAGCCACAGGTGGTAGGGAGATCTTGGGAGGAGCGCAGAGCACATTGATACCTGCAGGTTGATGACCTCGCCAGGCTGAAGTCCACCAATCTGAAGGCGGGGGGGTAGGTCGGGTTTTCACAGCATCTGTCTGCATTCCTTCGTGGGGGTTTGTTGTTGGCATTCACAAGGCTTCCATGGCGTCAGATTCGGATAAGACTTTGTTTGGGTCAGGCAGAGATAATTTTCCTCTCTGCCATGAAGTCTGTAACTAATCATTCGAGTCCTCCGGTGAAGCCAATTCAGGTTTTAAACATCTCCACACCGTCCAGTGACCCTCTCCGAGATGACATCCATTTTGCGCACTAATACCGGTATCGCAGCTAGAACATTGTCCAGCTTACGATTCACCTCGAGTAACATCCCAGTCTGTGAGGCCTCCACACGGACGGTGCTTTCCGTGGGTGTGGGTCGCCCTCCAATCGCTCCCGTCTTCCCAAATTTCCAGAAAACCAGATGTCCTCCCACTCCAATCAGAAGAAATCCAGTGATCATCAGGCCAAATATCCACACATCTTCGACATCCTCAATGGACAACTGAGAGAGGCACACGATCTTCCACTCCCTCCAGGAATCGAGCATACATCCCGCTGCGTGTGTCCCTTGTGGGCAAGTGGGAGCCCCCTCCTCCGTACTCATCATAGAAAAAATCTTGTCGATCGCATTGAATGACCAATTAATTCAATCCATTCTAAAAAATAGGGTTTTTCAGAAGAAATGCAGAGAAGCGCTCTGTGGGCAGACAGGACAAAGAGCCTTGGGAAAAAAAGATAAGGGAGCAAAAGCAGAAGCATCTGTACTCTGCGAGTACCTGAAACTGCTGGCTAAGGATCAGCGTAAATACAGTAAGATTGTTATACTGTCTTAGCTTCCCTACATTGGCTGCCTGTTAAATTCAGAACAGATTTTAAGATCCTGCTTCTCACATATAAAGGTCTTCATAATCAAGCTCCATCATACATCAGTGATCTCATTGTTCCATATTTTGGGACAGCATAGTCTGAGGCTGAGGCTGGATAAGTGCAAGATGGTCCAGCAGCAGGTGAAACTCCTGGGGCAACTGGTTGATCAGCAGGGGTACGGCCAGACCCGGACAAGATCCAGGCTGTCCAGAACTGGCCTGTCCCATCCACCATCCACCAGGTCAGGGCCTTCTTAGGTTTGTCCGGCTACTATAGATGATTTGTTCCTGGATTTGCCAAAGTGGCTCGACCTTTAAATGCTCTGCTGGCTGGAGCTCCTCACCAACAGTGTTCAAACTCACAGGTCCAGTGGTCGGCTGAGTGTGAAGAAGCATTTGAGCAAAAAAGAGTACCCGCTACCGCACTGAGGAGTGGTCCGGCAGCACAGATTGAGGAGCGGCGGATTGGCGACTCCAGGACAGCAAGAGAGCCGTGAGCAAGGGACAACAGCATGTGTGTGGACGGAAACTGGGCAGGGGTGGAACTCTGCCCTCACCTGTGAGTACTGTTGTCTTCTCCTTGCACATTGTGCAGGGGATTGAAGGAGGATTGCGGGTGGGCCTGCAGGTCTGGCCAGTGTGTTATATTTGCAGAGTGATGCCGGGCAGAGCTGGAGGATTGTGGAGGGGCAGCGTGACAGCAGCAGTGACGAGGATTGCAGTGACATCAGCCGGGCCTTGTACCTGATGCCCCAAGAATCTACCTGGATTGACTAAGGGTGGTTGGAACGCAGCAGGGGAGCGGCACTGATGGGACTGGACCTACTCCTGGTGCTGTGGAACAATATTTTCTTTCTTTTAGGGGACTTCTAGTGCTTGCAAAGAGGTTTTTTGGGGGGGACTTTTTAATCTTTTATAGAAAAGAGACTGTTGTCTGGGCCATTTTACATTGTTCTCACTTATAGGGAATAAAAGTGAGAATCCTCTGGTTTATAGTCTGGTCCCTGGGTTCTGAGTTCGCTACTCTCCCTTGGTTAAAGGTGACCTTCATATGGCTGTGTCAGATTTAGCGGCCTGACATTAGCACAGATCTGGACAAGTGGGGGAGTACAGGGAGGTGGAGTTTACAGTCGGTAAAGACGGTTCTCCCTTGCCCTGCCTCCAACATGCCTCCATCTAAATAGGATAGATTATCCAGAGTTATCTCTGTAGTTATGCTGCTATAGGCTTAGACTGCTGGAGGACACACTGACCACTTTTCACACTCGACTGCTTTCTTCTACAATCTGCTCTTTAACTGTATTATTTCCTGCTATTTCAGCTGTTAACTTTATTTTCTCTGTAAGTGTTTTTCTCCCCAGAAGAAGCTACAATGACGTTCTGCTGAGCTGTGGTGGCCTCATGGAGGGGGCCATCGTCTAGCACACTGCTGCTAACCACTTAATCATTCTCCCTCTCCTGATAATAACTTTTTGCTTTCCTTGACGTTGGATGTGCTAATACTAGTTTACCCGTTTAATTATAGATCCACTAGGATAAATACAATAAAGTTTAACTCTCACCAAATAGAATATTTACTAAGAAATCACAATATAACTATAGACACATTACTTGGTGTGTGCGCGCGCGCGTGTGTGTGTGTGTGTGTGTGTGTGTGTGTGTGTGTGTGTGTGTGTGTGTGTGTGTGTGTGTGTGTGTGTGTGTGTGTGTGTGTGTGTGTGTGTGTGTGTGTGTGTGTGTGTGTGTGTGTGTGTGTGTGTGTGTGTGTGTGTGTGTGTGTGTGTGTGTGTGTGTGTGTGTGTGTGTGTGCTCTGTCTTCTCCATCCCCAGTGAGTCATGGTGGATGGCTGCTTAGACTGAGCCAGGATCCTCTGGAGGTTTCTTCCTTGCTCAGTGTGAGGATTGCTGTATAGTATGTATAATATGTATAGTATGAGACTCTGACACTAGTCAGTGTCTCGATGCAACCTGCTGAGTTCCTTATACAGGAAACTTTTTACTGTTTGGCTTAATGAAATGACCTGTATTGGAATGTTTATTATGTGAAATGCCTTGAGACGACTCTTGTCGTGATTTGGAGCTTTATAAATGAACTTGAATTGAATTGAAACCCATCAGAATGGCTCCCATGGTAAATCTAGTGTTAAATGCCATCTAATAGTTGGGTACTGATATTTAATAATGAACTAGTGGTCAGGATATAACCACCTAAGGACTAGTCAACTATAAACCAATGGTTAGGTAACTACTAATAATGAGCTAGGTGACTACACCAGCCCACTACTTATTTTATTTAATTTATTAAACATCAAATGAAGGTCCAACTGAAACTAACATGTCCTTCATGCTGCTATATAACTTTTTTTTACAAAAGTTTTTCTCAAAGTCTCTAATCTGATATTCCAGAGCTCTGAAGATTCCCTGGTAGGTTATTTATGTTTTATGAAAGTAGAACAACAAGCACTTACAGGCTTAAAGGCTACAGAGACTTGCCTCTGATAGTTGCTGGTCGCTCACAATCATCGTAGAGCTTCAGTGATTTCGTCTAAGACACACTATCCATAAAGATTTAGTGTCAAAATATCCAATGACAAGAGCACAGTTGTTGTTGACGTATGAGAGTAAGCACAGAGGATGGCATGTGTTCTAAAACCTCTCCAAACCATGCAACATTAATGAATTGCCAGAAGAGATAACTGTGGTACATTTTTAATGCAGCTTGTCACCAGCGGGTCTGCTGCTGTCCTCTCCAGAGATATTGATCAGCAGGAGATGGAGTGACAGATGACACCATGGGGACTAGAGGGAAAATAAAGAGCGCTGTTGTCCACTAAACACACGCATCGATATGTCATTAAACAATGACAGGGCCTCGGGGTGCTTAATGAAGTGGTTGGAAAGTGATTGGCTTTTTAATAGCTAGGGCATTAAGGAGTATCAGGTTCTCACTACAGCTCCTGTTTATTCAACAGCAGTTTAAATCTAAACCTGGCGCCTAGCTCCCAGTGCTTTCGGACCGGACCATGTGGGTCACGCTAAGCAGAGCAGCCCTTCAGCTAAGAGAACAGAGCAAGAATAAGTCTGATGGAGTTTCCATTTTACAGGTCAAAGACGGTTTATCTTCCCCTTTGTGTGGGTCCACCTTTGTCAGCAGCAGACTAGCAAACTGCCATTGTGCCTGAAACGGAGTGTCGATTCATCATAAGCAGCCATAATAAAGGCTGCTGCATGTACATGTTTGCCTCAGTGACAGACAGGGCTGGAGGTAGTGAGTCTTATGCAACACTGCCACACGAATCAGTCACAAAATAAACCAAAGAAACACATTTATGATCAAAAACAGCTGAAGCTTGTAGTTTACTCGGTGCATTAAGGCCTCCCATCCAATTTAGAGCAACATTCAATATCTGTTGTTCAAATCTGGGTCAAAAGTTCCCGTTTGGTGGCAGAAGCAGGAACAACCCCCCACCCCAACCACCCAACTGTTTCTCAAAGCTGAAAAATCTGCAAATCAGTGCAGCGCTTTTACATCATGTGACAGTAAGATGGCGGTGCCGGCATCCACAGCATGACAAGAGGACATTGGATGAAACAGACAAGGCGGTGGCGTTCAGCTTACAGACTGGAGTGGAGGAGTATGGCCGTAGGTGAGGCGTGGTGGAGACAATCCAAGCGTAGCTTCTACTCACATTCAGTGACAATTCAGCAGTGTTTGCATAGAATTATAAAACTAGCATTTAATTAGGGGCCCTGTAGTTATTACATGTCTAGAGAAACTGTTAGCCCTCTGAGAACGGGTGTGGTTGAAATCAGATTAACTTTAAGTCAAGCAGCACAAAATGGTCGTTGATGGTCCCACTAAGGATGATCAAATATGAAAAGGAAACAAATAAAGAACCATGTTCATTTTATGAGGAACTTTCTCCTAAAAACGAGACACAGGATTTGTTACGAGTCAGTTTTTACATGTGAAACGAAATGAAAGTCCTCGTTATTGTGTGAGTTGCACTTCAGTTACAAAAAAGATGTGCCCCCTGTTACTGCTGCAAGAAACCCACGTGAGGGCTGGCTTCAGTGCTGTCTTTGAAAGAGGGCAGAAATCTGCTCCTCTATGGCCTTGAGAGGTCACAGGAGCTCCCTCTGAATCCTCCTTCTCTCTCTGCTTATTCTAGACCACACTCAAACAAACGTCGAGATGTTAGATCGAAATGGTACCAACTAGCTCATTATGATGAGTTATTGGTGAAAATACAGCTTGTTTGGAACATGACTAAAAAGCTTTTTATTTGTTAAAACAAGCTAAATAAACTGGTCACAACAGCTTCTGTGTGCTGAGAGACTGAGCGCTGCTCTGTGCACGAGGGGAAAGTAACAGGAAAGCGAAACAAGAGAGAAATAAGGTGTTTCTTTACAGATAAGCTCATGTTAGCTGAAGCCGCATGGATGATTTACATGTGGTTGCCATATAATTATATGAAATCCTTCAGACGGAGGCGTGGACAGACTTGGAGCTTACACCAGTTTAGTAACAGAAACAAAAGTCAGGCTGCTGCATGACCTGATATCAGACATTCACATCCTGTGCTGATGCAACACGGGCGTTGTGAGCACAAACAAACAAAAGCTCTGCTTCTCCTCTTTTAACGTGCTGAGTGAGATACATTACTGCTGCCAAAGATAAGGAACTGTGTTGCTATTACACCTGTACGCTCATTACCAGCAACAGCTGTGCTGCATTATCGATGGCCTCCAAAAATCTAAAGGTGGGCGGCAATCATTTTAGCGCTGTGTGTGTGTGTGTGTGTGTGTGTGTGTGTGTGTGTGTGTGTGTGTGTGTGTGTGTGTGTGTGTGTGTGTGTGTACACATTCGTTTGTTCAGCCATGTTAGTAAAATATCTCATGAGCCACTGAGTGTATTCAGATGAAACCTCCTAGGATGTCCTGAGTTGGCCTCCACAGGATGTGCATCTACAGATGGTTCACTTTGGAGTCACATCCATTTAAGATGGCTACCACCACTCATCAGCATTATCCTGACTCAACTCAGCAAGCATGACGACTCATGAATTAAAAGAATTTAACAGAAATTTACCCTGCTAGTGTCTGAGTCATCTCCTTCAGAAACTTCCAGGTCTCCACATCATGGTCTTCTTCTTCCGGCACTCGCAGAGTACAGACGCTTCTGCTTTGCTCCCTTATCATTTTTGTCCTGTCTGCCCACAGAGCGCTTCTCTGCATTTCTTCTGAAAAACCCTATTTTTTAGAATGGATTTAATAAATTGGTCATTCAACGCGATTGACAAGATTTTTTCTATGATGAGAACGGAGGAGGGGGCTCCCACTTGCCCGCAAGGGACACACGCAGTGGGATGTATGCTCGATTCCTGGGAGGAGTGGAAGATCATATGCCTCGCTTAGATGTCCATCGAGGATGTTGAAGATGTGTGGATATTCGGCCTGATGATCACTGAATTTCTCCTGATTGGAGTGGGAGGATATCTGGTTTTCTGGAAATTTGGGAAGACGGGAGCGATTGGAGGGCGACCCACACCCACGGAAAGCACCGTCCGTGTGGAGACCTCACAGACTGGGATGTTACTCGAGGTGAATCGTAAGCTGGACAATGTTCTAGCTGCGATACCGGTATTAGTGCGCAAAATGGATGTCATCTCGGAGAGGGTCATTGGCCGGTGTGGAGATGTTTAAAACCTGAATTGGCTTCACTGAAGGACTGGAATGATCAGTTACAAACTTCAAGGCAGAGAGGAAAATTATCTCTGCCTGACCCAAACAAAGTCTTGTAATCTGAATCTGACGCCATGGCAGCCTTGCGAATGCCAACAACAAACCCCCAGGAAGGAATGCAGACAGATGCTGTGAAAACCCGACCTACCCCCCCCCCCCCCCCCCCCCCCCCCCCCCCACCGCCGCCTTCCTCTTGGTTTCTCATGTTGTGAATTGTAGATGTTCGTGCTTATATGTCTGTTTATTTATTTATTCTTATTTTTTTGCATACTAAAGCTATGCCCAGCCGGGAGTAACTCTGGTATGCCTTTTTTTCCCTCCCCCAATTTATCCTCATGTGATCCCCTTTTCATCTAATTAACGGTAGCGTGACTCTTGTTGCGAATGACCACAGTACCAATTCTTCTGTACTGAAACAATTGCCCCTCTGGGATGATTAAAGTTTTTTTTAATTGAATTGAATTGAATTGAATGCAGCATTTTGTCTTAAAACTTTAGCATAGATAGTCAGTAGGGCTGCAGCTATCAAATACTTTAGTATTGGAATATTCTACCAAATCCTCCATCCATTAATTCCAATATTCTATTTGATGGCATTTCAAGTGAAACAAGAGATGGGTGAGTGGATGGATGGATGGATGGATCGATTGATAAATGGATGGATGGATCGGTGGGTGGATAGATGAAAGGATGGATGCGTTTGATAACAAAAAAGTTCAACGATGAGAACGGGAGAAGGGGCTCCCGGATGTCCTGCCGGGACAGACCCAGTTGGACACATCATGGACTCCTGGAAACAGTGGAACTTGATTTGTTTATCTCAGCTGTCTGTGGAGGACTCTGAAGAGATGTGGATATTCGTGGTGTTGGTGTCAGGTTTCCTGCTCATTGGCCTGGGAGGCTACCTGGCTTACCGGAAAAATAACGAGCTGTCAACGAATATTGGCCTGATCCCGGAGCTCAGAGATGGATTGCACCGCGCTGTGAATTCACAGACTCCAATAATTGTCGAGATGAATCGTAAGCTTGGGACTTTGGCGGAGATTCATTCATTGGCACAAAAGATGGATGCCATCAAGGACAGAGTGGACGAATCAGCACGGAGTGGGATAGATTAGAATCAGAATCAGAATCAGAAAAGGTTTATTGCCATTGTCAGTGAACAAACAATTCACAAACTAGGAACTTGCTTCGGTACTAATGTGCTACATATAACATGAATAATAAGATTACAAATAGAATGAATAGAATAAAATATAATAAAAAAACTAGAATAAAACTTTCAGCTATAGAAAATGGCAGGTAATGGTAACATGGCCGATAACGTGACGTTGTGTCGAGTACAGAAGACCAGCATGGTTGTGTGTTTATAAGCTATTCACAAGTCTAACGGCAGATGGAAAGAAGCTGTTCTAATGGCGGGAGGTTCTGGTCCGGATGGACCGTAACCTCCTGCCTGAGGGAAGCGGCTCAAAAAGTCTGTGACCCGGGTGCGAAGGGTCAGCTGCTATCCGACCTGCACACCCCCGAGTTCTGGAGACGTACAGGTCCTGGAGAGATGGAAGGCTGCAGCCAATCACCTTCTCAGCAGAGCGCACAATGCGCTGCAATCTATGTTTGTCCCTCACTGTGGCTCCAGCGTACCACACAGCGATGGAGGAGGTGAGGATGGACTCGATGATGGCCGTGTAAAACTGCACCATCATCTGGGCCGGCAGCTTGGCTTTTTTCAAATGCCGCAGAAAGTACATCCTCTGCTGGGCCTTTTTGAGCAGGGAGCTGATGGATGGCTCCCACCTAAGGTCATGTGTGATGGTGGTTCCGAGGAAGCGGAAGGAGTCCACAGTGGTGACGGGGGTGTCCGTCAGGACGAGGGGGAGAGATGGGGCTGTGACTTTCCTGAAGTCCACAATCATCTCCACTGTCTTCTGAGCATTGAGCTCCAGGTTGTTGCTGCTGCACCAGCACACCAGCCGTTCCACCTCCCTCCTGTAGGCGGACTCATCACCGTCAGAGATGAGCCCGATGAGGGTGGTGTCGTCTGCAAACTTGATCAGTTTAACGGAGTCATGGCTCGAGGTGCAGCAGTTTGTGTACAGGGAGAAGAGCAGAGGAGAAAGTACACAGCCCTGTGGAGATCCTGTGCTAATTGTCTGAATGGTGGAAACATTCTTCCCCAGCCGCACGCACTGCCTACGGTCTGTCAGGAAGTCAGTGATCCACCTGCAGGTGGAATTGGGTACGTTGAGCATGGAGAGCTTGTCCTGGAGCAGAGCAGGGAGGATGGTGTTGAACGCAGAGCTGAAGTCCACAAACAGGATCCTAGCGTAGGTTCCAGGGGAGTCCAGGTGCTGCAGGATGAAGTGGAGGGCCAGGTTGATGGCATCGTCTACAGACCTATTGGCTCTGTATGCGAACTGCAGAGGGTCCAGGAGGGGGGAGGTGAAGGACTTGAGATGAGGGAGGACCAGGCGCTCAAAAGACTTCATGACTACAGACGTCAGCGCAACAGGCCTGTAATCATTCAGTCCAGTGATACGGGGTTTCTTAGGGACAGGGACAATGGTGGACAGCTTAAAGCAGGCTGGAACATGGCAGGACTCCAAGGAGATGTTAAAGATGTCCGTGAGGATTGGACACAATACCTCTGCGCAGTGTCTCAGGGTAGCGGGGGAGACACCGTCTGGGCCCGGGGATTTCCGTGGGTTTTGCTTACGGAAAACCCTGAGCACATCCTCTTCTGTCACTGAGAAGGCAGTGGAGGGGAGGGGTGGTCAGCGGGGACTGTACTATTCACAGTGGTGAAGGTGGTGGGGGAGGCATGTGACACCAGAGTGGCTGAAGAAACCTGTGCAGTAGGGGGTGTGGGGGATGGGTGTTGCATTTCAAACCTTGCATAAAAGGAGTTGAGTTGTTCAGCCAGTTGTAGGTCGTCAGCAGCATGTTGGGCTTGTAGTTAGTGATTTGCCTGAGCCCTCTCCAGACAGAGGCGGTGTTATTGTCAGAGAACTGCTCCTTTAGTCACTTGTTGTACCGAGATCTCGCCTTTTTCAACTCTTTTGAGAACTGGTACTTAGCGCCCTTGTAGCTTTCTCTGCCCTTGGCTCTGTGGGCTGCTTCTTTCTCCCTCCTCAGCTGTCTCAGTTTGGGTGTGAACCAGGGCTTATCGTTGTTAAAAGTGACCCTGGTTTTTATTGGAATAATGTCCTCACAGAATTTTATGTATGATGTCACAGTGTCTGTATAGTCATCCAAGTTGTCCGTGGCAGATCCAAACATGTTCCAGTCTGTTGTGTCCAGACACATGCGGAGCTCCTCCACAGCCTCGCAGGTCCACTTCTTAGAAGTTCTCACTGCAGGTTTGGAGAGCTTCAGCCTCTGCCTATATGAGGGGATGAGGTGAGTCATGGCATGGTTTGAGAAGCTGAGAGCAGCTCGCTGCACGGCTCGATAAGCTCCACTTACTGTAGTGTAGCAGTGGTCCAACGTGTTCTGCTCTCTTGTCGGGCATTTAACAAACTGTCTGTACTTAGGCAATTCCTGGCTCAGATTTCCCTTGTTAAAGTCACCGAGCATAATAACTAGAGAGTCCGGAAAGGTCTGTTCCACACTTAGGATCTGCTCCGCGAGCGCACGTTGAGCCTCGTGCACGTCCGAACATCCATTATGAATGTCCATTATTGGGATTTTGAGAGGTTGAGGACCAACAAACCGTAAGACAAAGAGGAAATTATCTCTGTCTGGCCCGAAAACAATTTCTAATCGGAATCTGGCGTCCTTGAGCCAGCAAGGCTCCAACGAAAACTCCCCCCTCAGAAGATATGTGGAATGTGCCGTCGCTATGGCAACTCAACTCTGTCTCCTTTCCCAGCCTGGGCGGGACTGCAGGAAGGCCGCTGAAGCGTCCAGGGTCACTGCAACCCTCCAACTCTCAATGCTCCTACCCCTGTCCATACTGAGGTGACATGCGCTGCTTGTAGTGGCTGCATGAACTGAAGTGGGGATAGTCCCAACCCACCTCCCCACCTAGTGGACACATGTTGTGTTGTCTGAAGTCTGTTGAGGTGTTTCTTTGGATGGATGGATGGATGGATGGATGGATGGATGGATGGATGGATGGATGGATGGATGATGGATTTGATGAATGAATGAATAGATGGATGGATTGATGGATGGATGAATAGCTGGATGGATTATTGACGGATGGATGGATGGATTTGATGAATGAATGAAGAGATTGATGGATGAATAGCTGGATGGATGAATGGATGAAAGATGGATGGATGGATGATGGATTTGATGGATGAATTAATAGATCGATGGATGATTGATGAATGGATGATTAATGGACGATTGATGGATGGATGAATGATGGATTTGATGGATGAATGAATAGATCAATGGATGACTGATGGACGATTGATGAATGAATAGTTAAATGTCTTGATCAGAGTCTCACATTAATAACTGAACCAATTTTGTTCACATTTACAAAAAAAATAGGAATAAATGTATAAACTTTAGGCTAATGTCACATGTATTACAAACATCCATGTGTACATGCATACCTGTTAGGTTCTGAGTAGGCTTTAATAAATCATAAAACCTAAAAGTGACCAGGATGTCAGACAGCTAAACATGTGACAGATTAGTTAATGACACCCCATTGTTACTGGAGATCCTGTTACTGGTGAGGTGATGATGGGATGTTCACTTGCTACAGCTAACTCAACACTTGGTGCAAACAGAAATATGTGACAGGGCTCCAGCTCCGAAAATCTCTTATGATGAATTATATAAATGGAAACCATGTTCCCTTGCTCGGACGTGGGTACCCGGGGCCCCCCTCTGGAGCCAGGCCTGGTGGTGGGGCACATTGGCAAGCGCCTGGACGCCGGGCTTTTACCCATGGAGCCTGGCCGGGCACAGCCCGAAGATTAAACGTGGGTCCCCCTTCCCATGGGCTCACCACTCTTGGGAGGGGCCAAAGAGGCCAGGTGCAGTGTGTGACGAGTGGTAGTCAAGGGTGGGGACCTTGGGGGTCTGATCCTCGGCTACAGAAGCTGGCTCTTGGCACATAGAATGTCACACCTCTGATGGGGAATGAACCTGAGTTGGTGTGTGAGGTTAAGACGTTCCGACTAGATATAGTCGGACTCACCTCAACGCATGGCTCTGGCTCTGGAACCAGTTTCCTTGAGAGGGGTTGGACTTTCTACCACTCTGGAGTTGCTCCCACTGAGAGGCGCCGAGCAGGGGTGGGCATACTAGTTGCCCCCCATCTTGGTGCCTGTACGTTGGGGTTTACCCCAGTGAACAAGAGGGTAGCCTTCCTCCGCCTTTGTGTGGGGGGATGGGTCCTGACAGTGGTTTGTGCTTATGCACCAAAATGCAGCTTAGACTACCCACACTTTTTGGAGACCTTGGAGGGGGGGCTGGAAAGCGCTCCTTACGGTGATTCCCTCTTTCTGCTGAGGGACTTTAACACTCACGTGGGCAATGACGGTGAGACCTGGAGAGGTGTGGTTGGGAGGAACTCCCCCCCGATCTGATTTCGAGTGGTGTTTTGTTATTGGACTTCTGTGCCAGTCATGGATTATCCATAATGAACACCATGTTCAGACATAAAGGTGTCCACATGTGCTCTTGGCACCAGGATTCCTTAGGCCGCAGCTCGATGATCGACTTTGTTGTTGTTTCGTCTGACCTGCAGCCGCATGTCTTGGACACTCGGGTGAAGAGAGGGGCGGAACTGTCAGCTGACCAGTACCTGGTGGTGAGATGGCTCAGATGGTGGGAGAGGATGCCAGTCAGACCAGCCAGGCCCAACTGTATCGCGAGGGTCTGCTGGGAACGTCTGGCAGAGTCTCCTGTCAAAAGGAGCTTCAATTCCCACCTCCGACAGAACTTCCAAAATGTTCCGGGGGAGGCGGGGGACATAGTGCCTGAATGGATCCTGTTCCGTGCCTCCATTGTTGAGGTGGCTAACTGGAGCCGTGGTCACAGGATTGTCGGTGCCTGCTGTGGTGGCAACCCCCGAACCCGCTGGTGGACACCGGCGGTTATGGATGCTGTCAAGCTGAAGAAAGAGTCCTATCAGGTCTTTTTGGCCTGTGGGACTCCAGAGGCAGCTGACGGGTACTGGCAGTCCACACGGAACGCACCTCGGTGGTCGCCAAGGAAAAAACCCGGGCATGGA
>SSNQ01034495.1:642105-694309 GCA_006942095.1 Nothobranchius kuhntae
CAAAAAGCAGAGACGAGATTCTCCTGCCACCAAACTCGACACACTCCACACCACGGCTGCGCCTAGAAATTCTGTCCATAAAGGTAATGAACAGAACCGGTGACAAAGGGCAGCCCTGGTGGAGTCCAACCCTCACCGGGAACAGGTCCGACTTACTACCGGCTATGCGGACCAAACTCACGCTCCTCTGGTAAAGGGACTGAATGGCCCTTAACAGAAAGCCACCCACCCCATACTCCTGGAGCGTCCCCCACAGGGTGCCCCTGGGGACACGGTCATAAGCCTTCTCCAAATCCACAAAACACATGTGGATTGGTTGGGCAAACTCCCATGCCCCCTCCATCACCCTTCCAAGGGTGTAGAGCTGGTCCACAGTTCCACGGCCAGGACGAAAACAACATTGCTCCTCCTCTATCTGAGATTCAACTATCGATCAGATAATATAAGATATTTCTTCCTTCTGCCCCTTTTCATTAAAATTGTTTAGTGTTCATGTTTAAGTATGTTTTTTGTTGTTGTTTGTATATATATATATATATATGTGTGTGTGTGTGTGTGTGTGCGTTTTACACTTTGAATGAAACAAATAAAGAGAAAAATGAGTCATTAGGTCACACGTAAGCTACACATATATGAAATTGCATTGCTGCTGTACTTTTATTTTGAAAATTACCGAGGATTTTACACTGAAACATTGTGTGACATCTTGTCTAGCCCTATGTTAACCGCGGTAATTGAAGAAATCCCAGAAGTGGCTTGTGGAAGAAATAATCCATCTTTTGCGTTGCGGCGTGCCGCTTCTGGGATGAGTCTGAAAGTTGCTGCGTCGCAGCTGGTTTGGTACGCTCTATAGACTGTGATGGTCTCTACTGGAGAGGTCATGAACTAATTAACTACTAGTTGTGATGAAACCAGTAGTGTGAAGGCCTAGCTGAGAGTGTAAGAGTCTGTTCTACACAGTGGTTGTAAGAGGTGGTCGTGTTTAAAATCACTAAAATGCTAACCAGAAACATGCTACTTAATCAGCGCCCTGAACAGATTGTTAACAATAAAAATGGTGGACCACATAATCTAGAACGTGAAGTAGAAGCGGTGAGCAGACTGGGACACACAGATGATCCTTTTCTGTGTTTTCAGTCATCTTTATTTCTGTACATAATCCACTCTTCACAGGATAACAAACAACAAAGAACTTCAATATAAAAACAGTAAAACACAAGGAATACAACAGAAGACAACAAGGCTAGATAAGTCAGATAAAAACTCAAACATCCAAATGAAATCTCGCCTGAATGAACGTGTCTTTAGCTGCTTTTTATGAGAATAAATGCAGTCAAATAACAATGATTAGTCTTACGGTTAACCAGACTCTAACCGCTTTACAACACGATACCACAAACTTCTGATACCTTTGAGTCATGCTTCACCTCTCTGAGGCTTCATTCACACTTTGTTGTTAAAGTGTCTCGGAGAACCACTGTTTATGTGTTTATGTGAGATTTATTCATACAACCAGCAATGTTCCATGTATCACCGAAGCCAGCCTCTGTCTCCTGACACGTTACATCACTGAGCCCATTGTTATTAGTGCACAACAGACAGCAGTGATGGATCAAAGCAGCTGCAAACATGACTTTGTACTGAACCACCACTTGTCTGATAAAAAGCTACAATCCACCTCAGTTTTGCTACAGGTACAGTCTCCTCTCTCCGGCGTGTTTTAAGATGACACAAAGTTTCGTTCAGTCTATATGGATCAGATGCTGCCATAGGAGGACTCGGTTCATCAGCTGACTCATGTAGGTAAAAATCTGGTTAGGAACGTTTGACGGCGCGTTTATCCTGATTTTTAAAGAACAATTAAACAAAACTGAACTTTTGCAGCCTTTAGCTTTCTGCTAACTCTATAAACACTCCAAACGTGGAGACACCTCATCCATCGGTTTGCTGTCAGTGCTTGTTTGTGGCTAAAACATGGATGTAATTTTGGGAGGGACAGGGGGGACATGTCCCCCCCCCCCCACACACTTTTTCCAAAGTCAAGTTTTGACCCCTGCACTTTTTACCATCCAAAAACAATATTATGCTATATTAAATTGACACTGATTGAGCTCTAGGACCAAGCAGAAAAAAACCGTTTGTGTTGAAGCCTGTTTCCCATTAGAGCATGCTGTAAAGATACACCCCCACCACCCACCCCTGCTTTACTCACAGTTTATACAAATATTAAACTCGAAACGTGAAACAAGGAATTAAATCATAATGGGGGACTGTCAATAAGGCGGGACACAAACTTTTCTCTTCTACTTTGGACTATCTCTCATGAGAAGCGCACCCGAAACACCACAGCTAGAGAGGAAGAAGCCAGTGGCTTTTCAAAATAAAGTAAAATGTGTAAGAATTTAATTTACATCTATTTAATGAACCATAAGACATGAGATTCCATAATAAATATGAACTCAAACTTATGGATCTTTGGCTACTTTTAACCAGAAGATTGGAACTTTTTATTGCAGGGATTATGTAACACTTCCTATTAACTGAAAGACAAGAGAAGAGAGTGTCAAGTTTTAAAAGTTTAAAGATTTATTACTAAACAAATTAAAACTAGACTAACATTAACACTAAATGTATGGTGTAACTAAGGTGAATGAGACGGAGAATGGTGTAGTGTGGAATGTTGTTCAGAACCAGCAAATCCGGAGAAACGATTAGTTCTGATGGGAGTGAAGGTGATGTCTTTGCGCTAAGCTTTGATTCGGAGATTCATGAACACATGAGATGCCATTCTGTTGGTCTACGTACCCTTGGCGGAAGTCCCCGTCTAGATCAGGAGGTGTAGAGGTCCAGCTTGGACCTTTCTGGAGGCGAAGCCTGTAGAACAGCCGCGGCAGCCGACCAGTCCAGTCTTGAGATACTTCCAGGTCACAACAGTTTATCAGCATCTAACGAGACCCAAAACGGGGTCGTGATGGTTCAGCTTTTATTCTGAAAGGAACCGTTGCAGCAGGTGGAACAGCAACAGATTTTATCCAGCTTGTCGTTGGTTCTTTCAGCTGAAGAGGAAAGTTACGGATTGGCCACTCCGACAACTTCTCTAGAACGCTTTGAACTGGCATTAAAGATGGCGTGGTCATAGTTTTATACTTCAGATGTTTTGGTTTATGGTCGAATGAAAAGATGACAGATTTACCAAACACCACCAAAACCACGCCTCCGTCAGATCTGGCAGATTCTGATTGGATCAGTAAAAGCAATGAGTCGTCTCTTAACGCTACGTGAGATCAGTCCTAGTGGAAACATTTAAAGTCATATTACTTATTATATTCTATAGGATTATAATAAAGTAATTAATATTTTGATTTCACAAATTGTTTCACATTTAATTATTGACTAACACTGTTTGATTAGCTTATTAAAAATATAGTTCTTTGATTCATTAAAAAGAAAGAGTCCTTTGTCTTCATTCTTCTCTTGGGCTGGAAACGAGCAGTTTAGAAGCAGATGCATGAGACCTTGAGGCTGTCTCATTTAGACTAGTTCTGTGTCAGAGGAGAGGGGGAAATGGGTTTTGGTGGAAAACAGTCATTTCTTTCCGTTACAAATGTAAACGTTTCGGGATATTTAAATTCATTTCAGACTATGATTATGGTTAGTATAGGTGTGCAAATATGGGCTATATATTTCATGCTTTACATTGTTTTATGATTGTGTAATGGGTTACGATTTGTTATGGTTGGACTTTTATGTGGAAAGGGGTGTTGTGTGGAGAGTTCCAGTTCGGTTGTTTAGAAAGAGAAAATGAGTTACTTTGAACGGAGATCTGAAATGGAAAGAACAAGTTGGAGTCATTAGAATATCTTAAAAAATTAGCAAAAAATTATTCTATAGGCAGTGCGACATGATCAATTAGTGTAGACTTACTTTGACAAACTTAGAAGTGAAAATTACGTATTTTGATGCCCAATCTGATTGGTTCATGAAAAATACTAACCAATCAGTAACACCCAATAATGTGTTTCTGTAGCCCAAGCAGAAACACCCCACAGCTGGCTGGACCCTCTCAGCCAGCCATCTCTCTCTCTCTCTCTCTCTCTCTCTCTCTCTCTCTCTCTCTCTCTCTCTCTCTCTCTCTCTCTCTCTCTCTCTCATAAATAATAAATGACCTGTACTTCTATAGTGCCTTTCAGAGTCAGAGGACTCCAAAGCGCTTTACAATACAGAGCTCCGGGAGTGGACATCACGTCTCCCGGCACGCAACAGTTCAAATCGAAACGGCGCCATCTTGGCAGGCAGAAGCCCACAGCTGGACTATTTGTTATTGTCAGAAAACTCAATCAGACAGGAAATACGGTAGATTCCTGTTGTGCCCCAGGGTGCAGAACAGACGCGGACGACATGAGGAATGAGCCATCTACAGGATTCCCCAAGATCCGGAGCGCCGCAAACGTTGGATCGTTGTAATAAAACGCGCTAGTGACCGGGCTAAAATGAAGCTGTGGGATCCCGAGAGTAAAGGTTTTCGCTTATGCAGCGACCGCTTCATATCAGGTACTTAAACCAACGTTTCCTCAACTGTGTATGGTATTTATTTTAAATGCTTTTATTACGATTCTTAGTGGGCTTCCTAAACTTATTTAGGCGTGGTTATTTCTGTCTTATTACTCATAGCAACAAGTAAACATCACGTAAAACGTTGCCTCGTGAGTTCTGCGTGCTGCCGTTTAGTGTTTTATGATCACAGCAACTAACCGGCTAAGCTGTGTTTCATTTTTAAGCAATGGTTGATCAGTTGTCAGATCACACATAAAAAGCACTTTGGATTGCTATTATCTGACTCACCGAGACAGATCTCAGACAGATCCTGAGACGCTCCTGCCTGACATATTTATTTTATTCACGGAAAAAAATCAAACTAGTGATTTCTCTTGGTGTACAGTTTATACATTCAAACAGCACAGCACTCTATTTAAACTACTTACATGTAAATCTGTTATTTGTTCATCCATCCATTTTCATCCGCTTATCCGGAGTCGGGTTGCGGGGGCAGCAACCTAAGAGAGGCCCAGACTTCCCTCTCCCCAGCCACTTGGGCCAGCTCCTCCGGGGAATCCCAAGGCGTTCCCCGGCCAGGTCCGCTCCGACAGTTTCTGGCGTTTTTAAAAAGTATCCCAGGGGCACGGTAAGGGTCGGAGATGTTTAGTATATTTAATTTCTGACTGTATAAAACGATTTCTTCCGTTTTAAAGTGTGAAGTAAACTCCGATGAAGTAAAATCCAAGCCGATCCCGTTCATTTTGTTTACCTTTGTTGCCTGCCAACATGGCGTCTATTCTCTGAGAGTCACGTGACGTCCGGAGCTCTATAGCACTCATCCATTCACACACATACACACTGTGATACTGATGAGCTGCGTTATAGCTACAGCTGCCCTGGGGCAGACATTATTTTAATATTGTTACCAAAAAATGCAGCAAAGCATCATTTTACCCACAGTTATTGAAGGTAATTTAATGTTCTTTAAATGGCATTCTGCAGTTTTAGGAAGTATTTGTTCATTTCTGACAAAATTGGTGTACACTATAAAAACTGAATTTGCTGTTTGGGCTCCAGGGCACAGGCACAGGGATTAGGAACAGGTTCAAAACTCATGTTCTAAAAAATGTCAGTCATTCACATGGAGTAGATTTGTGATTCATTATCTGAAAGTGTCTGATTAGTTAAAAAACAAAATATGTTTCGTTAAGTTTGAGTTTCAAAGCAGGAATGTCACTATTTTCCTCTTACTGAGAAATCCACTAGTGAACAGAAAGCATTTTAACATAGCATATTCACACATGGACAGCATCAATGTATTAAATTATATGGCGGTAGCTCTTCTGTACTTTTATAGTGTAAAAGCAGCTCACGGTTCCCAAAAGGCTGGAGACCCCTGCTCCAGGGAGACGGTTCTCCTCAGGTACTAAAATGGAGAGCTGGGGTTCTGACCACAGTCCTAAGCTGCTCCTGCACTAGCTGTATGTACTCTTTCAGACCATGGCCGCTACACGGTGGCAGAACTGTCACTTGTGGTTTGGTGTTTGCTCCAGGACTAATTAGGAGCCTCCCGTCTTCCTGTGAACCAGGCCCATCTGTGTCTTGTTTTGGTCTTTTCCAGGCAGTCACCTGTCCTGCCAGGAAACCCCACAGGAGTCCAGATGTCTGCTCCACTGACGGCGCTCTCTCCTCCCCCTCATCCAGCCACCTCCTACCAGGAAGACGTCTTGAATCATTTCCAGGTTTTCAGAAGCTGCTCTGTGTGAGAACATTAGAATCAAATCTGGATCTGGGATAAAGGCTGCAGCTACAAGCACATTGAGATAGTGCATGGATAATGTATTATGCTTGGGATTGTGAATAATGACTTATGTAACTAACTGGTTGTTACGGTGCTTTAGTCAATAAAGCTTGTTTTTAATGTGCTGGAGGACTCGGTTATGACTTGATTATGGTAGAAACTTCATAACAACAGTTATTTTTACAGAAGCCCACAGTCATAATTAAAGAATCAACTTGATATGAAATGATGTTTGCATCTTGTAGAAACGAAGTGAAATCACATCTGCGTGTGTTTTTGTGCCTCTGCTGCGTCAGCCGCTGCCGTGGACACACCTCCCCTAAACCAGACCTGTGCTTTAGAATGACGGGCTGCTCGTTGAATCTGGCTGATAGTAAACTATTATAACAAGTTCATTTGGGGTGGATTAAAAGCAGCTTTTGCACTGACAATCAGACGCGTTACGCGTTTCTCTCACAGCTGTTCAGCACCTTTCTTCTCCTGTTCTTTGAGGTTTTCATGACCAAATGCTCATCATGTCCTGCATTCATGCACTTTGAATCTTCTGACAAAAGCACTGATCACATAGCTGAAGGCCTCGTTTGGCACTTTGGTGAAAGTGAGTGACTGACTCTAAAGGTAGGAGGAAAAGAAGACTTGCCTGCTTTTAAAGCCACCCTCCACATGCAGTGCTGTACCTTCCCACAAATATCCCAAAGAAGTGAAAACCTTTTGTGATTCCTTGTTTTCCTTTAGAAATGTGTTTTTAACTTTTAAACCAAGTGAATAAATCAGTGATGAGGAATAGTAGCACAGGGCCTCTCGGCTGTTTTTAGATCCATTATCAGCTTCTAGAAAGAACAGAGGTTCTGGACTTCCAGTCCAGGTCACTGAGTCTCTATGTATTGTCTTTGGTATGGCATACCTTCATTTTTTATAAGATTAATGGACTCCTCTGTTGCATCTTCTGCTGTCAATATTACCTCTGTCCTTCCTTATTTATAGGCACATGTCTCAGCAGTAATGTCCGTTGTCTTTTCTGCACGCAAACAGCAGACCCCATTTCAATGGTTTTCTTTTTTTCAAGCTCTTATTCAGCTTTTCCATCTTCTCAGTCACAGCTGCATCCAACCAAATAACCACAAGTGACCCAGAATGTCCAGGCCTGGCCTTCGTCATGGCTGACCAGAGGAAAACTCCAGTAAGACTCCTGAATGGGCCTCGGTGGCTCTTGGAACACTTGGCTCCAGCTAAAGCCCTTATTAAAAAAATGCATAAGTGGAAAGTTTCGTTGCTTATTTCCTAGTCAGGGAGTCAAAGGGTTAAAGAGGTTTTGGTTCTCTTTTAAGAAATGTTATCACTTCAAGCAGAGAAGAAAGGAAGAAAGAAAGAAAGAAAGAAAGAAAAAAAGAAAGAAAGAAAGAAAGAAAGAAAGAAAGAAAGAAAGAAAGAAAGAAAGAAAGAAAGAAAGAAAGAAAGAAAGAAAGAAAGAAAGAAAGAGAGGAAGAAAGAAAGAAAGAAAGAAAGAAAGAAAGAAAGAAAGAAAGAAAGAAAGAAAGAAAGAAAGAAAGAAAGAAAGAAAGAAAGAAAGAAAGAATAATAATAATGAAATGAATTGTGATAAAAATGTGAGGAAAGGGAAAGAGGGAACTCAGTGGATCTCAGGAAAGGCAGAATAAGAGCAGAATAAGGAGAGGGTGGCGACGAAGGTCCTACCAAAGCTTGNAAGAGACAGATAATAATAATGAAATGAATTGTGATAAAAATGTGAGGAAAGGGAAAGAGGGAACTCAGTGGATCTCAGGAAAGGCGGAATAAGAGCAGAATAAGGAGAGGGTGGTGAGGAAGTTCCACACCAAAGCTTGAACAAGTGAGTCTTCAGCTGCTTTTTAAAGGAGACCACTGAGTCCTCTGATCTCAGGCTCAGGGGGAGAGAGGTCCAGAGTCTGGGGGCCACAGCAGCAGATGATCTGTCACCTTTGACCTTTAGCCTGGTGCTGCACAACCAGTAGGCTTTGATCACTGGACCTCAGGGACCTGCTGGGGGTGTAAGGACTGAGAAGGTATATATGTAATTTCCGGACTATAGAGCGCACCTCAATGTAAGCCGCACCGAGCTAAAACCACAGATATCTACTGAATAGAAAACGTAGTTCTTCTGATCGTAGCTGAACTGATCAGTATCAAACAAAACAGAAAAGTTATTGATTAGTTTATTCGTCGTCCTCCTGCGCTCTGAAACCACTGAAGTCATCTTCTTCTTCAGTGTCGGAGTTGAACAGCCTCAGAAGAGCTTCGTCACATACCTTTTCTGTGGCGATGTCAGTGTCGCTCTCCGTGTTGCTGTCATCATCCCGGGGTGAAGCTGGGAAAACAAGCAGCGCCGCTTTACTGTGAAAAAAATTCTCCTGGGTGCTTTCCGTAGCGCTCCTTTAACCATTCCTTCATTAGACTTTCTAGCATCCGTCCTTTCTGGTTGACTAAAGCCGCACCTCGTTATAAGCCACAGGGTTCAGAGCGTGGGAAAAAGTAGTGGCTTATAGTCCGGGAAATACGGTATACAGGGAGTGCAGAATTATTAGGCAAATGAGTATTTTGTCCACATCGTCCTCTTCATGCATGTTGTCTTACTCCAAGCTGTATAGGCTCGAAAGCCTACTACCAGTTAAGCATATTAGGTGATGTGCATCTCTGTAATGAGAAGGGGTGTGGTCTAATGACATCAACACCCTATATCAGGTGTGCATAATTATTAGGCAACTTCCTTTCCTTTGGCAAAATGGGTCAAAAGAAGGACTTGACAGGCTCAGAAAAGTCAAAAACAGTGAGACATCTTGCAGAGGGATGCAGCAGTCTTAAAACTGCAAAGCTTCTGAAGCGTGATCATCGAACAATCAAGCGTTTTATTCTAAATAGTCAACAGGGTCGCAAGAAGCGTGTGGACAAACCAAGGCGCAGAATAACTGCCCATGAAGTGAGAAAAGTCAAGCGTGCAGCTGCCAAGATGCCACTTGCCACCAGTTTGGCCATATTTCAACATGAGTCAACACAAGAGTAAAGGCAAGTACCCTCCAGCCCGTAGACGTGCTAGCTTTGTGATGGAGCTAACGCTCAGAGATCTGCAGCGTTTTCCTCTGTGAAGACAGCAGAATGGATAAATAATCAGCGACTCCTGTGAGTATGATGAAGTTTATGTATAAATATTAAATTATGAATAAATAATCTAAATATTGATCAGTGGCACAGTTGTGTGGAGGTTTGAAGATGTCAACAATGGCAATCATTCTCAATATTCATAATGCCCCACAGATAAATCAGGGGGCTGCAAGTTATCTCATGCCCGGGGCAACCCAAGGCATCAGTGTCTGGCCAAAGGACACTTCGGCACGTCGCCTGAGTGTTCCTGTGTTCCCCAACAGGACAGGAGCATTAGCACAGATTCCAGTATTCCAGTAATCCCCCCTCCCGTTTGTTTCAACCATCCCGGCATCCTTTACTGGACTGTTACGATACATCTTTTTCTCCTTCTGTGCTGAACGTGTCGGAGGGTAGACTGCTGCCTTTTTGGGCCTCCTTTAGTCCGGCTCCTTCCGGCCCAGGACTTCATCAAGGATTCTGTCTGCTCGCATGCCCGTGCTTGGCCTCCCTCATTCCTTTAACCCTTCTAACTCAGGTTCACCAGCTGTAAACGAGGCATTCTTCACCGGGGCTTGCCATCGATCCAAGCCACACAGAGCAAGATGTTGTCTTTGTTGTGCAGCAGTGGCTTTTCAAACCACTTGTGTATTAAACATCTGATGAGTGGAAGAGCTGGCTGTATTGGCTAAATGTGTCTGTTCCTCCCTGTGTTTAGCTCCAGCCTAGATTCACACTTTCACCACTTTGCACCATTAAATAAATCTGAATATGTCTGTTCTCATCCAGCCTGTTACTCTCACAAGGAGGACTGGTGTTTGCCAGCCACATTACAAATCCATGCCACTGTGTACTTACTCTATAACACATGTTATTGATGCACAACATCTGAGCCTCCCGACGTGGAGTATCACAGCAGATTAGAAGACTTTTCTGCACCATCTGGTAGCAAATGCTGCTCTGTTTGCTCTCACATGTCCTATTTAACTTGAGATTAGAATTTCAAGTGAAAGTTTCAAATGCATTAATACATTATTACACCAGCTGAGCACCTTGAGAGCACAGCTGGCAGCAGCTCACAGCAGGGAGCTGCTTGAAAATAATCCTTTTGTCGTTGTACTTGGAGAACCCCAGTGTGCATTTTTAAACCAACACCGCTCTCGCGTCAGCTGTAAATGACTCAGCACTTGTCTCAACTTGTATTTTTTACTTTGGTTTTCATCGTTGAACCCCACGTTGTTATCGTGTCCGTCTTTTTTAGGGTCAGTCCGTTTTCTAAATGTTTTAGTCCAGTTGAGACTAACAACCTGTCGTAATAAAACAGACATGAGAAATGACACACAGTCCAAAGCGCTTTACACTACATGAACCAATCACACACACACACACACACACACACACACCCACACACACACACACACACACACACACACACACACACACACACACACACACACACACACACACACACACACACACTTTATCAACCAGCAGAGATGAAATCTGACATAACGGCTGGAACTAGTTTCCTTTCATCAACCCACGCGAACACAATCCTCGTAGTCCTTTTATAAGTTTTGTGTCACTTCTGCATCATGTCCTTGTTCACATGGGACTCTGCGGTTGTTTACTAGCCGACCTATCAGAGCCTCCTGGGNGGAGACCATAAAGAAGTGAATTGCAATAGTCGATACGGGAGGTGACTAGGCTGTGGACGAGAATGGCGGCAGTGTGAGGGGTCAGTGAGGGGCGGGGACGGTTTATGGAACGTAGATGGAAGTATGCTGACCGAATTATGTTATTAATGTGAGCCTGAAAAGAAAGTGAGCTGTCAAGAATGACACCCAGACTCTTGACATGAGGTGAGGGGGAGACTGTGGCGCTGTCAATAGTTAAAGAAAAGCTGTCAGATGTTGAGAGGGTGGAGTTAGTGCCAACTAGAAGAAGTTCAGTTTTATTGCCGTTGAGTTTGAGGAAATTAGAGGTGAACCATGATTTGATTTCAGAGAGGCAGAGTGTAAGGGAGGATGGTGGGAGAGTTGAGTTGGGCTTACTGGAAATGTAGAGCTGGGTGTCATCTGCAAAGCAGTGAAACTGGATATTGAATTTGCGGAAGATATTGCCGATAGGGAGGAGATATACTATGAAGAGGAGGGGCCCCAGGACAGAGCCCTGGGGCACACCTGACTTGACTGGGGAGGGTTCTGAGGTAAAGGATTTTAACTGGATGAACTGAGTGCGGCCAGTAAGGTAAGATTGAAACCAGCGGAGGGGGGTGTGAGTGATGCCTAAGGAAGAGAGTCTATTGAGGAGGATGGGATGAGAAATGGTGTCAAAGGCCGCACTCAGATCGAGGAGAACGAGAATAGAGATCAAACCAGAATCAGCAGCAATGAGTGGGTCGTTAGTGATCTTGATGAGAGCTGTTTCTGTGCTGTGGTGGGGACGGAAGCCAGACTGAAACTGTTCATAAAGGTTATTGCGGGTGAGATGGGAATGGAGCTGAGATGCAACAGTTTTCTCTAGGACTTTGGAAATGAAGGGAAGATGGGAAATGGGACGCAGGTTATTGAAATCATTGGGATCTAAACCAGGTTTTTTTAGAATAGGGCTGACTGAAGCGGATTTGTAGAGGGAGGGGACCGTACCAGAGGATAGTGAGGAATGAATAATGGCTGTTATAAAAGGGAGCAGAGAAGAAAGGCAGGATTTAACTAAAACTGTTGGAATAGGGTCCAGTTGACAGGTGGAAGGTTTGGATTTGGTGATATAAGCGCCAAAGCCTCATTGCTGACTTTAACAAGTCTCATCTACAAACATGATTCCTCATGAAGTTACTACTTTACACCAGAAGATAGTGGAGATGTGGAACCTTCAGGCTGAGCAAAGTTTGGGAGTTTTTAGAGTTTGAAAAACGCCTCCCACCGAGAGGCTCCCAGTCGGGGAGAGGAGGAGATGTGCGCAGCATGAAGAGCGCAAATATTAGATAAAACATATAATTGCCGGCAGGTCTGGTCTTTGTTGACTGATCACTTTGTCTGGTAATGACTGACTCTGATTATGAAGCAGAATATTGACTCTGATGAGGAAATTCACTCATCCAGCCGGGAAGATTGACGCTGCTGCAGCATCAGACAGCTGGTGCTGCACGAGAGGTGTGTGGAGTTTACGAGCTCCAAACTTTGGGTTTGATGTTGGTTTAACCTTCTCTGGGACGTGATGGATGTAGAAATGATGGTAAAAACACCGCTAACGTGACAGACGTAGCGACAATGTAAAAAAAAAAGCCGTAAAAAAGAGGCAGATGCTGATTTGTTAAATATGGAAGTCAAGTGTGCCACATAATCATGAAAAAGGTAAAATATTAAATTCAAAAAGAGATTTATATATAAATTAAAACTTTCCAAATGTAATGAAAATTTCTAAATAACGTAAAAATATGAAGGAACATCTGTTGGTCTGGCTGAAAAGTTTGTGAACTACTGCTCTAAGTGATAGGTGAATATTGTCTTTAAATATATTTTATGTGCAGTTTTTTAGGGCTTTTATGTTTTCTGTAAAGATCGGTATGCTGAAAATCATTTAATGTTTTGCATAAAGCATGAGGTTTTGGTTGGTACTTGATTGGGAGAATAACAAATGACTGAATTAAATAGTGGGGTGCCTCTGTCAGTGCGCCCCAGGGCAGCTGTGGCTACATTCAACGCGATTGATAAAATTTTTTCTACAACGAGAATGGAGAAGGGGGCTCCCACCTGTCCTGAGAGGACATTCACAGCGGGATATGCACGATTGGAGTGCGACTTGCGCCCATGGAATGTGCCGCTCGTGCGGTGACCTCACTGACTGGGACGTTACTGGAGGTGAACCGTAAGCTGGACAATGTCCTCGCGGCGTTGCCTGTGTTAGTGCGCAAGATGGATGTCATCTCGGAGAGGGTCGCCGGACGGTGTGGGGATGTTTAGAATGTATAATTGGCTTCACTGGTGGACATGAATGATCACTTATAGACTCCAAGGCAGAGAGGAAAATTATCTCTGTCTGCCCCAAACAAAGTCTTGTTTATCCTTATCTGCCGCCAAGGCAGCCTCCAAGGCTGCTTCAACACACCCCCATGAAAGGAGGAATGCTGACAGATGCTGTGTCCCGACCTTCCCCCCCCTGCCTTCAGATTGTGACTTCTGCTTCGAGGTCAGCGACCTGCAGGAAACTCAATGTGCTCTCTGTTCCTTATCTCTCCCTCCCACCTGTTTGTCTGCAGCTGGTTGATGCGCCGTACTGGCAGCTCCCGTTGGAGGCTTCAGGATCCCGCCCAACCCCGCCTCCCCATCGGACTCTGATGTTTTGTATCTGTGATGTTTGTGCTTCTATGTTGAGGAGTTTTTTTTTTAATAGTTACTCCCCGTTGGGTCTAACTCTGCTAACTCTGTGTGTGTGTGTGTGATTGGGGGAGGGTACATTGGAACTTTGTCCCCCCCAGTATGAAAATCCTATCTGCACCCCTGGTCCAGCATGTGTGTAAGCCAGGTCCTTAGTCAACTTAAAGTTGCGCACATTTTTCCGCTAAGTTGTCTTTCATAAATCCCAAAGTTTGCGTGGAAAGTTGCTTACGCGGTTTTCCGACGCCGTTTTGTGCGTAAGCTAGCTTGATAAATGAGGCCCCAGGTGCCTTCAGCTCCTAAGGCAGCCACACACTTTGATCTTGGCTACACAGATTAGCTGTTAGCTCACCGGTTTCTCTGAACAGATGCTGATCATGACAGTAAAAGAGGTAAATGGTCGTCATTAGTGACATTTACATAGAAAACACTTAAATGCTTTAACGTGTCCTTGCTTTACTTTGAGTTTTCTAAATCACTGAAATAATGAAGACGGGAGGATGAGCTGACATCAAAACACGAATCTCTCTTTGTCTTGCTGCTGATTCCTGTTTATTATTGGAATGTGCGCGTTGCTTTTTAGAGGTAACAGTATTTTAATCCATGAGGACTGAAGTACAGCTCCAACTTTTCCACGTTTGCAACCAGCTGGCTGAGAATTGAGAATAAATCTCCCTCTGAGCCGTGTGTAAGGCTGGCGGGCTGATTTAAGGCAGCACGATAAAAGCAGCTGTCAGAAATCTGTGGGTGACTGAGGCCATCAAATAAAAACGCTCCCGTAGGGGTTAGCAGAGATCCCTGTGGAACGGCATCATCCGGAGGGGTTTCATGGAATTCTCTCCTTGGCGGGAAATGTTTGTCCAGGTCTCAGGAGGCTCCAGGAGGGCTTTGTTCTTATCCAGGAGTCATGCCAGCTTCACCTTAGTGTTGGAAAAGTTACACCTTCTGATTTCAATACGAATGTGAAACACAAATGGTTTTAAGGCTCCATTCAGCTGCTTTTTGTTTGGGCTCTTACGTCTGAGGCATTCCCGTGGAGAAATGAGCTTCATTTAGATCAAGTTTTCTCAAGATCAAGCAGCTCATCTTAGATTCCATTTTTGGTTCTTTTTAAGACACAGAAAAGGTTTACTTTACCTTGCTGACACACGTTTCGTTTACCGAACGCAAAACATCCTCCTGTGTTTTAAAAAGAACCAAAAATGGAATTAGAAACTAAAGACAGTAAGAACAAGATGTTGTTTTAATGTTTTTATGTGTTCCTAACTGTTTTATTCGGCTTGATCTGCACTTTTGGATAGTTCCATGTTGCTGAACGTCCATCTGGGGGCGTGCATTGAAAGTGAGCTTAGACTAGAGAAATGATGGGTTACAGTATTTGTTGATGTCCGGCCTTTAAGCTTATATTTGAATGAACAGCCACTGAAACGGCTGGATGTCGGCTCTCTCCCTGCACCTTCTCCACAGCTCTACGCCTGCAGCCTTTGAGGACATAGCAATGTTGCGCTTCTTGTAACAGGTGCTAAATCATACATTCTGTTCTTGAGTCCGGGCAAAGTAATGACAGGGTTCCAGCCAAGGTGAAGGACATACTAATTCACTCTGGCGCTGCATTGTTTGGATGTGGAGATAGCTGCAGTCAGCGGTGAGTGATGGGGCTGTCCAGCAGGAATGAGAGGAGGCCGGGCCCTCTGTCACAGCAGGACACGCAGATGGGGCATCATGGGAAGCATGCCTGGGATCATAAAGGACTCTGCAGGACGTAATGAGAGACTTTGTGGTGAGGGTGGGGATCTCCCAGGAAGACATCATTTAACGGCTGTTAAAAACAACTCCTGGTGAGTGAGTGATTTCACTTCAGTCGTGATCTCTTCATCTGCTGCTTCACTCTTCTGTTTCTGACAGGCATGCACCCTGAAGCCCTTCAGACAGTTGTAAGTAAAACAGGCTTCTTTTTGTCTTGGATTAGCGTAAATGACATCTTTACGAGCCTCCGTCTCAGATGGACGGCCCGCTGCAGCTCATCCATCAGCGCCAGGGCAAAGGGGGATCCAGTTCCGAAATTGGCCCAGTGTGTCAGTCTCTATCTGACACCCCTTTATGAGTCACCTTGTGAAAGCCTTTGAAGCCACACACTCTTATTTCACTACATGGACATGTTTTGCTTTCCATACACACCGGAGGGGAACATTTTCAAAGTGTGAGCTGGAAAGAAAACGATAGCGCTTTGAAAGGAAACCTTCCCTGGCACTCGAGGTAAGCCAAGAAGCAGTAAAACAAGAGGTGCTTCATAACCACAAATGATCCAAATCTGGCAGGAATGTGGTTTGCTTTGAGCCTTATCTTGAATACATTTTTGCCATTTTCATATAGAGGTCAAGCGTTTATCAAGATGTCTTCCCAGTTTGTGCCGAGTCCTGTGGCGAAGCTTAAATTCTTCTTCTGCACCATTTTCAGATGTAGCTGAAGACTTGGGAGGGTTTTAGCCACTGGTTCTGGCTGTCCTTTATTGATGTAATCATTATCCAATTAGCTACATGGATTACGAGTCATTAAAAAGCCACCTGAGATTTATGGCATCCTAACAAGACAGCTCTCACCTCCCTCTGAACTCCTATCACTTACCTTCTCATCTGATCCCCACATTAATGCTGCTCCTGCTGAACGCCGGAAAGGTCAGCCGTGAAATGCATGCTGGGAGAAATGGCAGCTCTCTTCTCCTTTCTTCTAAGATTGGTATTCATATTACTCAGTGTTTGGTGCTCGTGTGTCCGAACACCTTACCTTGTTGCAGCCGCCAGGCTCACGACCAAACGCGTCTAAACAGTTTGAAGCTCATTTGTGTGTCAGATCTTTTTATTTCATATGTCTTTAAAATAGTTTGGGACAGAGCTGTGCATTGGTGAAGGTTCTTATTCACACACACACACACACACACACCATCTCGGGCAGTTGTCCATGTCTCCTGAAGGTGCTGATTGGTGTGAAACCACCTGAGGATCAGATCCAGAGCTGCGTGGAGAGCTGAGGAGGAGGCCTGGATCAGATCCTCGGGCCATGCCTACACAGACCGGGATGGATTGTTGTCCTTGATAACAGCAACCTGACTGCATGTAAACACGGTAAAGGACTGGTGAAAATATGATGGAAACACTGTGACCTTTATTTGAAGTCAAAACACTTAACGTGCATCTGAATTCCTTCCTTGTTGTCTGCCTGTTTGATTCTAATCAAGTTCATTCAGTCAGCTCATGACTAAATCTGACGCCTGAGCTGAATTCTTAACCGTTGCTCTTGGACTCTAACAGATTACCAGGGAAGTGTCGCTGCTGGCGGCTCCTCTGGAGCATATTAATGCCAAATGATCCAGACTCACAGCTGCAGAATGGTTCTCTCAATGATTTGGTCTGTATTTGATGTAGAGAGTCCTGGAACCCTCCAAGGCGCTTTACAACACAATCAATCATTCACCCATTCACACACACACACACACATTGGTGGTGATGAGCTACGATGTAGCCACAGCAACCTTCGGACTACGGGGCGAGCATTTCAACTCCTGTGCCACCGTGGCCACAAAGTACTTTGTTTTGAAATACAAATAAAGAAGTTTGATGTATGTGTACCTACATCATTTAGCCATGGATGACAGAAAGCATCACAGCTCTTCCCAGCATTCCCACCAGGAAGATGTCCGTGTGACCGCAGTTATCATCTTACCTTCAGCAACACTTCACTGACTCATCATCTCACACTGTCCACACAGAGGCCTGCAGACACTAACCGCTGCAACACATCAGGAACTCTCCACATTTACTACAAACTTCTGCTTCAGAACAATTCACACCATTTATGAAAATCTGTGGTGCGACTGGGCATAATTGTGATTAAATCAGATTTAATCTAATGTCGATTTGTTCAGTTTGAAGAAACATAAAAGTCATTTAGATCTGAGATCAAAACTCAAATATAGGCGATCAGGGTCAACTCTATCATTCTTTTATCAGAACAAAGCGGGTTACCGGTAAACGACACAATAGAAACTCGGTGACCATCTTTCTGTTTAGAACAAATCCACTTCCCTCCCTTCCCCCATGTCCACCAGCCATAGGTTTTGTTAAATAAAGTTTGCAGCACAAAAGTTGTTTACCTGTGGAAAAATGGGTTAGGGTTAGCAAATGTTTGTTTTTGCAGCGCAAAGCTGCCCTCCTGGTGGAGGGTAACTCTGAAGTGCCTTTTTCCCTCCACCTGAACCAATCCTCATGTAACCCTCTTATCTCTATTAAGGTAGCGCGACTCAGGGTTGCGAATGACCACAGTCACCAGTTCTTGTCATGTGTCTTGCCCATGTATGTCTGGCCTCAGAATTGTGTGTACTGAAACTCTACTTTCCCTCTGGGATTAATAAAGGATTGATTGATTGTTTGATTGATTGATTAAACACTTCTCATAAATGGATTCACCTGTGTTTGAGGGTCAAGGGTCACTGAGCTGACCAAACCAAGTTTGAGTTCCAATAATTAGTTTTAAATGTTTTGGAATCAATAAAATATCAACAGCGTCCACATTTATGCACCTGCCTCATTTTGTTTAAACTGTTTCTGTAAATCCTATAAACGTCATTTCACTTCTCAAATACCACTGTGTGTGTCTCATATATCATACATTTACCTGAGTTTTTTTAAATCATAACAACCAAAGATTTATGCAGAAAAATCATGAAGACTACCAAGGCTGCCAAAACTTTTCCACCCCTCTAAACTAAACTCCCATTAAATTAGTCATTCAAATGATTCTAAAATAATGCAGTTACATGATGCATAATAGGATATATTACTACTTCAACCTAGCGTATACCACATAATTATGAACCTCACTTAGATCAACATTGTTCAAAAATGGAATTCACGATATCAACTTCCGTACTATTGGGGTTCTTCTTAAAATGTTTTTTCTATTTTTTAATCTCCCTGTGTCTTATTGATTTTTAGCTGTTAGTTTTGGGGATTTTGTTGTATTTCCTTTTTATCTTTTAACTGTGTTCGTCCGACACGATTGTATAACGCAGTTTAAATTAACCAACATTTCTAGTGTACAGCGCCTTGTTTGGTTGTAATGCCATGTTGAATGCGCTTTATAAATAAAATTGGATTGGATTGGATATATACACTCACCTAAAGGATTATTAGGAACACCTGTTCATTTTACCCTTAATGCAATTATCTAATCAACCAATCACAGGGCAGTTGCTTCAATGCATTAAGGGGTGTGGTCCTGGTCAAGACCATCTCCTGAACTCCAAACTGAAGGTCAGAATGGGAAAGAAAGCTGATTTAAGCTATTTTGAGCGTGGCGTGGTTGTTGGTGCCCGACGGGCCGGTCTGAGTATTTCACAATCTGCTCAGTTACTGGGATTTTCACCCACAACCATTTCTAGGGTTTACAAAGAATGGTGTGAAAAGGGAAACATATCCAGAATGCAGCAGTCCTGTGGGCGAAAATGCCTTGTTGATGCTAGCGGTCAGGGGAGAACGGGCCGACTGATTCAAGCTGGTAGAAGAGCCTAACCCTCGTTACAACCGAGGAACGCAGCAAAGCGTTTGTGAAGCCTCAACAGCCTTGAGGTGGATGGGCTACAACATCAGAAGACCCCACCGGGTAGGTACCACTCATCTCCACTACAAACAGGAAAAAGAGGCTGGTCCTGTCCACCTGTCCAGGAATTTTGGGGTAGAGTATGTGAAGACCTGTCAAAGTGTCTGAGGCTGGGAATGAATGAATGAATGAATGAATGAATGAATGAATGAATGAATGAATGAATGAATCTAAGGAACAGGAAACAAGGGAACCTGGACGAGGGAGACGGGACATGATAATGGGTTGTTTTACTGAATGGGGTGTGATGCAGCACAGGAACATGCTGTCATCATCACGGAGTAGTTTGGGGTTTGTCTGATTTACACGGCTCATGTTTGCCATCCATAACTAAGTGGTTATTGTTATTTATATAATTATAACTCAGATCTAACCTGTCTATTAGCAACCCACCCAATAGCGTGTAGGGAATCTGCCACAGCCTGCAGAGGTAGAGAGGGCATTCCCATGTGAAACCAAGAAGTATCTCGTGCCAAAGTAATTATGACTAAAGTGGGCACTATTCCTCCAAGTGCAATGCATTAGCTCCCCAATAAAATATTCATAAACACACACCCCACTGGCTCCTGTGATTACAGTGCAATAAAGCAAAAAGAGAGATGGAGCTGCACCCCTCTGCAGCTTTTCCCTCTGCGTTTCTCCAGTGAAACGGAGAAAGATGGGCATGTTTGGGTCTGTGTCTTGACAGGTGGGATACAGGGCTAAACTCAGGCTTGTAAATGTACAAGTCGAGGCCGTGCTGGAGGGATTTCTGCGATGATGGAGTAAGTGGCTTGCTTCAGCAGTAAAGCATACCGATCAGCTGTCCCTTAGACAATACTCCCCGCTTTAGAGCAGGAAAAAGAGTTTCTTCTCACTCCTTTTCCCCAAATACCTCAGAAAGGTTGGTAAAAATAGGTCCATTCATTCTAAAAGCAGCGTTGTTCTCTAACAACAAGGCCATTTTCTTCCATGCAAGAGTGATTATTCTGGAGTATCTAAGTGGACGTAAATGATCTTCAACAAAGCACATTTTTGTTTTAAAATTCAAGTCGTCCACTCACCGGCCTGCGCGTGGTACTGCTGCAAATTTAATATCTAAGTGACAGGAGCCTGAAAAAGAACAAAAGTGTTATTATTCATTTATCTGCCTGTGTATCCACTGATGCAGCAGAAAATGATGGGATGTTTGCTTCTATAAGGAACTTCTTCACTTAAATCAGATCAGGTTAAGGAACAGAAATGTCCTTGTGTTGAGTAAGCTGACTGAAACCTTTCAGAAGAACTTTAAAAACAAACAGACTCAACGTTAGATCTTTGGTGGCTGAGGCGGGCGCGCTCACGTTGTTAGCATATCTTTAGTTGGGCGGTTGGTGACAAACTACACATGATATTTGCCAAGCCGTTCCCAAAGCTTCAGCTTTTTTCTGAGTATTAGGAGCTCCTGCTGTATCATCGCTGAAGATGCTAATGTCCCGTCTGCACAGGAGCAGTCGTCTCACGTTGCTTTCTGTGTCAGAAACCCTATCCCTAACCGAATTCGGTACTTTTTAAGGTACCGACCGAATTCCATAGTACCGACTGAGCACCGATTCACGTCATTTCAAGCGGTGCCTCGTTTCGGTACCCGTCCTTCATAACGAGAACGTGCCTAGACAGCTGCGCATGCGCAAGAGCGTTATGCCGTCGGTCGCTGCGAGCGAGTTGTAAACAGAGCAGCATGGTAGAAAGAACGCACGCTAACGCTTGGGTCCATTTCACTAAATGTGATGGGTAACTGGGTGAAGATGAAACCAGCGACAACGATCTAAGTGAGACATCCTCATCTTAATCTGCTCCGGTAGGTAAATAAACTGTTTAAGATAACGTTAGCTTGATATGTTAGCTTCCGTTGCCACCATTGTTATCAGCTAATGGTGCGTTCGCTTTCTCCTCGGAAATTCTAACTTCCCAGTAGGAAAAATCAAATGAAAAAGGACGGCAAAAGGAATGAAGATACACAGTAAATTTAGTTCACAGTAAAGATGTTTGCTTCAGTTTAATTATCAGCTTATAAAACTACAAGGACAATGTTAAAATACAAACAGTTGTATGTTATTGATCGTGACATTTATCAAATATGGTTATATATTGAGAAAAATATATATTTAATTATAAAAGAGAATTAAAATATTAAACACTCAAAAGTATCGAAAATTGATACCGTTAAGTACCGGTATCGATTCCTAGGTACCGGGAATTAGTACCGGATCGATTCAAATCTCAAAGGTACCCATCCCTAGGGTTGGGAACACTATGGATGTGGACATCGTGACAAACGCAGACATAGCCGAGTACGATGATGACCCAACGGTAGCAACATGTTTACATCTCATTTTATGTATTTTTCTCTGCTTCGTGTCCCAAACTGGTCCCCTATAGTCTGAGCCCAGTCAGATCCAGGCCCAGGCTTCAGAAACCAACACGTTCTCACTCCCTAAGCCTCGAAAAATGACGCGGTGTGACCAAGCGTTTGTTTCTGATGCGTAGGGAGCCCCTGTGCGTTGGGAGGCGGCGCGCTGTGCCAGAACGCCTGCGGTAAAACGGAGATTTCACCAAACTGTGACCTTTACCCTCTTGCTATTTAACCTTCCCCTCACCCCCATCCTAACCTTAACCAGCTAGCACATGCAGTTTTGTTTCGCAGTTCATCGTTCCTCTCAAACACGCTTAACGGAAAGTTCAGACTGACATGCTGGGTTATGGTTAGGATGGGGGTGAGGGGAAGGTTAAATCGCTACCGGTTAGAGGTGAAATATCTGTGAAATCTCCGTTTTACCGCGGGCATCAGATTACGATGCTCTGGCACAGCACATTGCCTCCCGACGTGCAGGGGCTTCCTAGTCATCGGAAACAAACGCTTGGTCACACCGTGCAACTTTCCTGCTCAGGGTGTGAGAATGTGTTCCGAAACTGAAACTGAAGCTTAGGTTTCCTCGGGTAGTGTGTTTGGCTTCATCTTCTTCTTCTTTTATTGTGGGAAAACTTCTGAAGGCTTCACTGAAAACAATCTTTCTGCTTTTTACAGAACAGACCCTTTGGATCAGCGCAGCATCCAGCTTGAGCTGATGTGATCTCAACCACAACAAAAAGCAACAGACTGAGGGTGATGGGAGGGCCTGAACAGTCGGTCCCATGCTGCAGCAGAAACCAGCAGTGCCTAAAGGGAAGCCAGACTCATTCCCAGTCAGACCTCCAGATGTAATCAAGCAGACGTGGCCCGTTCGGTGTTTGACGTTACGTCGTACCTGAGCTGCTCCATGAATAAGTCCGTGTTACATCCGTCAGCATACACAGGAATTAGCATCAGCACATCCTTCTGTCTCCGCCTGTTACTGTGCAACAAAAACAATCATCTGGTGTAACGAAGGTAATGACCTGAGTGCTGCTGAAGTCAGGCGTGTCCCACATGTAGCCCATGGGCCTTTTGCAGCCATTGGAGCTTTTTTTTTTTTTTTTGTGGCCTCAACTTTCATATTTACAGTGAAGGGTTTGTCTCTCCAGTGTAATACAACACGGTATAACAGTGTTATGTTCAGATTGTACTAACACGCCTTTTGAAGGATACAAATAAAAGTTTTAATCATAAAAATATTCTTACATATTTTATCACACCTTTGTGGCCCGTGAGGACTTTCTACAGCTTTCACCATCAAACCAAGAGCATTAAATGTGATCATAAATCAGTCTCAGCTGTTACCGTCTTAGAGCTGAGCAGAAATGTGGTCAGTTTAATTCATTCACTGGATTCGATTCATCTAACCCTTCTTCAATCAGGTTCTTCTTTGGAGAATAGAGAAGCTTTTCCATGGAGACTAAATGTGAAACCAGTGGAACCAGTCCCGGTTTGCTGCTCCGCGTGTCCGCCGCAGCACGCACAACTCTTTCATCATTTTCATAATTAACACTCTGGCTGCTCTAGTAGGGCTGCAGATCCGTATTGAGCGTTTATTGAACTGTCTGATGTTTGTGACTGCTGGAGATGTGTTCAGACGAAAGAGCTGCTGCTGCGTCGCTCCAAAGGAGGAAGCGTGCACGTTCTGGCTTCAGAGTGGAAAGTGACCTTGAAGCACGCAGGCGCAGCTGAGAGATGGACACATTCAGGAGTCCTCCTGCTGTTCAGGCACTCGTGTAGTTGGACGGTTTGTTTTTACTCTCATAGTCACCGCCCATCCATGAACTCTGGCTGCAGCTGCTCGGACTGTGAAACCAGGAAGGAGACAGCTGGAGCGTTTAGTGAGGTGCAGGAGGCCCGAAGCTCTTTTTAGTTACAAGCACAGTGCACTTACAGCCAGTCAACGACGGATGTGAGTGCATTTTCTCACGATACAACATTCATTCATGCCAGTGCCCACAGCAAATGTATAAAAAAAAGTAAATAAGACCTTTAACATTTAGAAAATCTTAAAAACTCATTCGTGTAAAATCTCCCCAGTGAAAGGAGAGATAGTCATCAGTATATTGGCTAAAACATCCGAAAGTAAAATAAAAACACCGTAACTGAACTATTTATTGTATCTAAGGTTCATATAACAACTACATAAAAATCTGCGTTGTTTTATGATCTAATTCTATGTGAACAGAACAGTTATGAAGCACCGCAGGGCCAACAGACGTACAGAACTGCAGGTTTCTCGTGAAGGTACTAATCCTGATACTCTGAAGGAGGCTTATGCTAATCTGTGTTGTATAATTTCAGGATTTTGTTTAATGACTATGGTCCAAGAAGAGTGATGACGAGTATTAACACCTCATTGTCACAGATGAGCATCAAACCACAGTATTAGTACCTTCATCAGAAATCTGACGTGTCCAGTCCTGTACATGTCCACCGCCCTCTGGTGGAGGATCTTCAGGTGGTGAGGGCCCATTTTATTTGTCTACTACTGTAACATGTTATATAATGAGATAAAACTGATTACATGTGTTACGAAATACAATAAATTGCTCAGTTTAAAACATGATTTTAATTATTCTAATAACAAAGAAACGTTTGACTTTGTCAGGAGAGACTTTTTAAGCCCTTACATGGAAGGGAATGAGTAATAAATAACAGCTTGACTCAAACATATGACCACAACAGAGCTGCATGGGGAATCCTCATCATTTGTAAACCTTACTCTGGCTTTCTTAGTTCTGGGATTTGGCAAAGATCCTGTCAGCCACGGGGAGGATAAACTGAGATTTGAAGATGGGCACAGGAGCACTGAAGCGAAGTGACAGAAGAGCCCACTTTTTTACCTCTTGCTGAGAGTTGTATTGATTGGCAACTCCTCTCCCGATAGCACATTTGGAGAAGATTTTCTATCACAGCACAGATGAGGAGAAAAAAGAAAGATAATCCCTTCAGCAACCTCACAGGCTGTGCTGAACACATCCTTCTTAAACCTGCAGGAGCTGCCCCCTTTAGTTCCAGTGGCAGCTCCAGGGAAATGGTAAAGTGCACCGCCATGTGACAGCCACTCACAATCAGACGCGCTTAAGGACAGCCGCAATGCCAGCGACAAGGTTATCAACATCTTGCACAGACTGCCTCAGGCATTCGCCTCCTTTAAAGACTGCCACACTGACCTTGCACTGACCACAATCCCATTTTTTTATGTGATCAGAAAGGAGGAAATAGGCTAATGGGTCCTCCACAGTGGTGAGATGTCTCGCTGTCACACTTCATCTAGAGTGATGCTTTAGGATTGTTTCACCACTCAGGCCGAGCAATTACCGCCCAATTCCAATCTACTCCTCAGCACCTCTATAATGAAAAATAATTAAGAGGCTGAAAATGAGTTTTCGCATGAAATAGTTTTGGTGGTGCAACACAATGGTACTTGGCAGAGGGCTACGCGAGTGTGTTTCAACGTGGAACAGGTAGTTAATCACGTACCAGGTGCATTTGGCAACCGTTGGTGTTATCGCTGTCAGCGGGAGAGGTGCTCATCAGTAAGGCTGTCCTCTCATTCAGCATGTGGGGGTGCAGGTAGAGAACCACCTGACCAGGTGTGACTGGCCTCAGCGTTTTTAGAACGGCTTCAAAGACGAAAAAAGCTCGAGAACAAGGCCAAACATCCTTTCTAGTGAACCAAAGCTTGATCTACTCAGCGTGATTATTTTTGTTCATACTTTGCTGCTCAGGACAAGGACTAGCATTCAAGTGGAGAACCAATCCAATCTCCTGTTTCCTTTTAATTAGGAACGAGTAGATGAATCTAATTACATTTGAACTGAACTGAAATTACAGCTGACTTGAAGCTGGACCCGATATCAACCGGATCTGGTTTGTTTCTGCGTAAATAAACAGAACTGAAGCTTTATTTTTGAAAGACAACTGCCCCAATGCACTTTGCTGTTGTAGCTTGTGCATCACTGCTGAATGGTGCAGACAGAGCTAGCATATTGCACTGCTCTGCACTTTGCCACATTGCAGCATGATTAATGCAATTTGGGTTCTGGGCCCAAAGAACTTTGGTGGTTCTGGACAGAGGCCACTATTGCAGTGTTATTCATATCTAGGTGTCATTCAAGTCCCATTTTAGTGAGTAAGTTGGTAAATTTTATGTATATAGCACTTATCACACACATAGAATCACAAAGTGCTTCACGTTGATCATAGAATCATAAATATAATAACACCATAAAATCAAAATGCTCTCAAAACAGAAAAAATAAAGTCATAAAATTTCATAAACAGATGAAAGATTAAAAATTTGAGTTAAAAATAACAAAATAAAAGATTTAGTTAAAATCAGCTTTAAATAAAAAGGGTCTTCAGCTGTTTTTTAAAAGTGTCCAGACTGTCAGCGCTGCGTAAGGATAAAGGAAGATCATTCCAGAGTCGGGGTGCAACAGTCTGGAAGGAGCGATCACCTCAACTTTTGTATCTGGTCTTTTGGGACTTCTAGAAGGTTCTGGTGGGTGGACCTGAGGGCTCAGGTTGGAGCATAAGGCTTTAACAGTTCAGTAATATAGGGAGGAGCTTGACCATGTAGAGCCCTGAAAGTTCTAGTCAGGACTCTAAAGTTAACGGGTAACCAGTGCAGAGACACCAGAACAGGAGTGATGTGTGCTCGTCTGTTTGCTCCAGTTAGGAGCCTCGCTGCAGAGTTCTGGACCAACTGAAGGCGGTCAAGGGCTTTTTGTTAAAACCTGTGAAGAGTGTGTTACAGTAATCTAGACGGGAGGAGATAAAGGCATGGAGAACCATTTCAAGTTCATGTTTTGACACCAACCTTCACAGTTTGGAGATGTTTCTTAAATGATAAAAACGGTTTCAGACCAACGTTTTTGAGTGACCTTCAAGAGACATTGATTGGTCAAAAATAACACCCAATTTTTTTATGTTTGTCTTGACAGCAGAGGATAAATGACCAAGTTTTAGACTAATCAGGGGAACCATGCTCTCATGGGCAATGATCAGACATTCAGTCTTTTCAGAGTTTAACTGAAGGAAGTTATCTTCTAGCCCGCTGGTGATCGCTGATAGACACTCTAGTAATTCAGACAGTGTATAGAACTCAGAATCCTTAAAGGAACAGTACAGCTGAATATCATCTGCATATAGGTGATAAGAGACATTATTAAAAGAATCAGGTATCTGTCCAAGAGGGTGTATGTACAGCAGAAACAACAGTGGACCCAAAACAGAGCCTTGGGGTACCCCACAGAACAGATCAGTAGAATCTGACATGATTTGGTTTATGCAGATACCGTAACTTCTGTTAGAAAGGTACGATCTAAACCAGTCTAGACCAGTTCCAGAGATCCCCCTCAGAGTCACCAAGTCTGTTAATGAAGGTGCTGTAATCAACAGAGTCAGAAGCTGCAGAAAGATCTAACAATACTAACAATGAACTCCCCGTTGTCTGCAGCCATCATGATGTCACTGGAAACTTTTAGCAAAGCTGTTTCTGTTGAATGCGTTTTACCAAAACCAGACTGGAATTTATCAAAACTGTTGTGTAGTTCCAGAAAAGTCATCAGCTGATCTGCCACAACCTTTTCCAATATTTTAGAAATAAAGGGTCGTTTAGAGATGAGTCTGTAATTATCAATTACCGGGAGGTCGGTAGATGGGGGTGAGAAACTTGCCCTGATATTTCAGATTTTATTCTCAAAGAATGCTAGAAGGTTGTTACGGTCAGACCTTGAGCAAACTGGCATAAGAGGGGCGTGAGGTGAAACAATCTGGTTTATGGTGTCAAACGGGACTTGTTTACAGCAATCAGCTGAGCAAAGTAAGTGGCCCTGGGATTTTTCACCGTCTCCTTCAGAGATATCAGTTCTTTAAAGTACAGCCTGTGACTTTCTAATCTAGTTCACTTCCAACGTCTGTCGGCTCTGAGGCGTGTCCTTCTGAGACTGTAAATGTTTTGATTAATCCAGGGACTTTTCCTCTTGCTAGATAAAGTAGCCTGCTTAACAGGAGCTACTTTATTTAAGATACTGCAGCATTGTTTGTCCAATGACTGGATGAACAAGCTTGGATCATCACCCTGAACTGAGCTGCTGTCAAATAATCTAGAAAATCCATCCACTGCTGCCTGATTAATGAAACGTCTCTGTGATTTTAGGGTGTGAGGGACAGATTCAACATTAGATAGGACATTAAAGAAAATGCAGCTGTGGTCACTCACAAAAACCTCTTCAACATATAAATGATTTATGTTTAGTCCCAAGAAGAAAACAAGATCTAGAGTGTGGCCCATTGTGTGTGTGGCCTGAAACGTGCTGCTCTAAGTTAAACGGCTCCATAATAGACATGAACTCCACTGCTGTGCTACAATTAGAATCATTAATGTGTAAGTTAAAATCACAGAGGATTCAAACTTTTTCGAGTTTGATTATTGATGAAAGAAATTCAGCAAATTCAGAGAGAAAAGGCAGCTGGACCGGGAGGTCGGTAGATTAAAATACAGTGAAACACATTTTGTAACCCTGCTTTGATGACCTGACATTCAAAAGTTGTAAAAGGGCCATTTTTCACCAGATTACAGACATGTTTGTCCTTAAAGACCACAGCAAGACCTCCACCACAAAGTGTCGGGCGTGGTGTAGTAAACACAGAGCAGTTTGGTGGACATATTTCATTGAAATGTCCAAAATATCCATCTTGCTGCCACGTCTCTGTAAGAAATAAATAGTCCAGCTGTCCTCTGGTGAACAGCTCATTTAAAATAAAGGATTTGTTTGGGAGGTATTAACTGAAATAATCACAGTTTTACATTTCCATACCGTCGCCGAATTTAGCCAGCCCTACAAAGGGGTGCAGGTAGAATGACCGGGGGGGGGGGGGGGGGGGGGGGGGGGGGGGGGGGGGTGTCTGGGAAATAATTTTTTGGGTGTCACATACCTCCAAATCCCTAAAATGCATAGAAAACTATGCTATGCTGTCTATCTTAGTTTTTTAAGGTTTTTATCTTTTTTATGTCTTTAATCTATTTTATCCATCTTATCTATCCTTCCATTTTTATTTAATTTTTATTTTACTTTTTACTAGGGGTGGGCCGTTATCGGCGTTAACGCGCTGCGGCAAAGCCAGACTCTTATCGCGCGATAAAAAAAATGACGCCGTTAATCTATTCTCAAAGTTGGGTTGGGATCTGGGTCTATACTAAGTTAGCTATGATGACTTTCACATTGCGCGGATGGCTACCTGGTTGGCACGGATGTATACTCGGCACGGATCGTCGTACGTTTGGACGGACACCAGGCTCGCGCAGTTTAATGTTCCCCATGCAGCCGAACAGTCGCACCTTTGTCACCAGCAGCACTTCTCCCTTCTCATCACGCGGGACAAGTAAATAATTTATGTACCTTCAGCAGAGTTTAATCCATAAATACGACTTTCATTCTTTTTATTTTGTTTTGTTTACCTCCGACATTTCCAGCCGGGCTTTCCCCAGGCCACACTTCACCGTCCGCGGCCGAAGCAGCGCTCGGATGTGAGAAGACTGAGACAAGACTTTCTCAGACAGGCAGGGTTTCCAACTAAGTTTAGCTATTTTAGCAGCTGTTTATTGTGATAAAGTGATAAATTGTTTCTACAGGTTGTTGTTCATGTGGCTTCAACTCAAATTCACCTGTAGTAATAAACGTTTTACTCATAAATTTTTTTATTTGTTTAGAAAAGTTGAGCTAGGATAACTCCCCTTGCCGTTTTCAGAGACAACAACAGCAACAGTTGGCTTCTGCTCATACAGGTGAGCTGTGGCATCATTTCCAGCTCTCGCTCCCATTCACCAGAGGCGATCCTACATGCAAACTAAAGGGGGGCATTGGAAGGGCACCCCAGAAATGTAACCCCCTCCCCAGGCTAGATAGTTTGTCTGTGTGTATGTATGTATGTCTGTATGTATACATGTATGTATGTGTGTGTGTGTATATATATATATATATATATATATATATATATATATATATATATATATACTTTTTTCTTTAGCAGGCCATATTGTACAGAAGAGAAGATCTAGTTTGTCACCAGACAATGTGAACAAGCTGGTCTGCTTGAGTGACTGGTGGAAGAAGGAGAAATAGAGCTTGGACTGATTGACCAAATGCTACTGACTGTAAATAGTTAATCATGACCTATTCTGTTGACCTACAGTGCAGAATTTGTTGAACTGAATAAACAGCTATTAAACACAAATACTTATTGATCATTATTTTCATCATCAGTTATCGTAGTAAAACTGCCTTTATCAGTCTGTGATGCATTACTGAAACAAGAAATAGCCTCCATTCTCAAAGACTTGCTTTTATTCATTATCTAGGTAGCGCACACATATGCCTTTGGCAGAATTTGAATGAGCTATTTTAATCTAGATTAATCTAGATTAATTCCAAGATTACAGTGAGATTAATCTAGATTTAAAAAATTAATCTATGACCACCACTACTTTTTATATATATTTATTATTATTATTTTTTTTTAGAATTATTGTTGTTTTTATTTCTTTATGGTTTTTATCAGTCATTACAGCATCAGTCGTCTGCTTTTACATCCTAACAAATCCATCCATATCCAGGCCTGTTATGGCCTTCTTGTGAGCCAGAATGACTACATTTCTTTTTCTCTCGTGTAGCGTAGTACGGCAGAACGGGGTAAGGACACGAGACAAAGGGGAGAAAGAGCTCTCACATGATGCTGCTGATATTCCAGTCACAAGGGAGGTCACATATGTGCAATGGAGCTGAGGAAAGGCATTCTTATACCCGTGTAGATATTTGGTCTACAAACTCTTCACTGTTACCATCATCAGTCCTTTTGAATTCTTTCTCCAACATTATTTTTGCAACAAGAATCTCATTGGAAAGTTTGTCACTTCCTGTCATTTTCTGCAGAGGACGTAACATGTCAGGATCCAGGAGAGAGGGAGACTGAGGTTGAAGGCAGTTAACTGCCTTTTATGAGATCATGATTGCTTTTGGAGAATCTTGACTCCATCTCTACAATGACTATGTCCAAAATGTTGAGAAGAGCTCTCTTCAGAGCCTGGCTAGGAGATGTGGAGTCTTCTGCGTGGCCCACAGTGGACATTACAACACCACCTGTTAGCAGTGAGCCTGTTTTTCTTTGTCTTTTAGCAGCTGGTGCAGGTGTGATGGTTAATGTCTCACTTTCCTCCTCTCTCATCTGCTTCAAAGCCTGCAGAGATGCACTGACTACTTCGGAAGCACAGCACAGGTCAACAGAGTGAGACTGCAGCATAGAAGTTGCAGACTTCAGGGAACCCAGAACTTTTAGGAGGAATTTTCCTATTTCAAAGAAATGCCTCCTGAACATCATCAACAGTCCTGATGCCTCTGTACAGATATCAACAGCAGCAGCTCTGTCCTCTGTAACCTCTGACAGGATACTCATGATAGCATCCTGATTCTCCACACGGCACTTGGTCACTTCATGGTGGCTTGTCCACCTGATCTCCAACAGTCGTTTCAGGGAGGGAACGTCATAGTTCTGTGAAACACAATGATGGTGGAAAAATGAGTGTAGAGATCCTGAAAGATCAAAACAGGTTTTTGCACATGGCTCTGCCTGCATTGCATGGACCACTGCCAAGTGCAGCTGGCGGTTGTAGCGGTGGATGTAGGGAACATCCTTCCCTACCTTCTTCTGCAGTAAGGCCTGAACCCCACCCCTGACCCACTCATGACAGAAGCTCCATCATAACTCTGACTGATCATTTCAGCTGCACCATAGCCTGAGTCAGAGAGATGCTCAAGGGTTTGGGTGGTAATAAAATCAGCATCTAACTGACAGAGGTCAAGCAGACCGATCAGGTGTTCCTCTGGATGCCATTACAGACAAATCTAACCATGACTGACTGATTCTCCACATCTGTCCCTAGTTCCATCACTTTTAATGCAACTCCCAGCATAATCTGCTTTGTCATAATTATCTGTGATCTTTTTAATACCATGTTTGCCAGTGTTGCAATAATTTGTTTTGTAAGTTGTGAGAAGTGTATTTAGCATATTCTGGGATGTGTTTGTTTATTTCATTAAATCTGGAGTTTTTGGCCAGTGTGTAGTCGACCATTGTTAAGAACAGTCCTGCAGAGAAATCATCACCACACTAGCTGTCCACACTAGTTCATTTACTGCTAGGAACTGAACTACTTCTCCAATAGTTTTTACGTAGTATCTGTTTTTCTCGATATGTGTGGGACTTATTAAACTACCTATCGTTTCCCCTGTAGCCTCTCTTTGGGACATTTCAGACCAGCTTTTTCATTTTTTATGTGGCATTGACTTGATGCATGCTTTGTGAATCCCTTGTCCTTTTCCAGTGCGGTTTTCCAATTATTAAATCCGTGTTTTGTGAAAACCAAATCCCAATCATTGTTCCCCCCAAATTAGCGACATGGGAAACAAAAGCACGCATCCAGCTTTACTGAATATTCCAGCCATGGTCTCCCACGACACCAGGCAGGGCAAAATGAGCGCATGTTCTTCCCAAAATGGCGCTTGGGGAAAACAAGAGCGGCGGGTTGGGACGGTGCGCTACTGTTCAGGCCTGTGTCACCCACAGCGACGGCTGGGTTGGGAGCGACGGGGACAGCAGGAGGGGCTGCGGTGCCTGTGCAACTGGTTGTGGTGAGTTGGGAAGCAGCAGCCCACAAGCCGGCTTCTGCCGCAAGTGCCTTAGCACTGTAGCTCGGTTTAGAAACCAGAAACCTGCCAGTGGCGTGGCCAGATCTTTTAAAATGGGGTGGCCCCAGTAGTGCACCAATGGTTATGCTTTTTCTTTTTTACCCCAAGCTTTTTGTGGAAAAGTATATTTAAAGGAAATTCAGTGGGGTGGCCAATCAGATTCCAAGGGTGGCATGTGCTACCCCAGGCCACCCCCTGGACACGCCCCTGAACACACCTGGTTTTAATAAGCAACAAATAGCTGAGCTGCTTAACAGCTAATCTAACCTGTTAAAGCAGGAAAATCCACGGAAACGTGCTGGATAGCAGCTCTCCGGTAGCCCTGGGCTCAAGTTACAGTCTGCTGCAGAGAAAGTTATGAAACTACCCCATGAGCAATTATTCTGTACTGTGTTCAGCCCACTAAAACTGCCCTGATTTCATTATTTATTTACTGATAACAGCTGCTCTCTTGTTGGTGACCCTCTGGTGTCTGCAGGTGGTCTCCTGCTGGTGTCATCAGGATCAGGAGCTTCCAGAAGAATGTGCCTTTCAAGGACTCTTTCCCCCTTATTTGTTATATTAATTAAATAAATCTCAATTTATATATTTCCTGTTTTTGTTCATGTCCATAAATACTTAAACATGCTTGAAATTAAAACGAGCTTTTAACAGTGAGGTGCTAGTTTAATTAATCACAATAGAGCTAGTTAAACATGCAATGTGATAATTCAATTAATGTAATTTATAAATATCCATTAAAATATCAAAACTGGAATCTAAATGAGATATTTGGCAGCACAAAAAACTTGTCAAACACAATATTTATTATAATAATTGTAGGCAGACAGGAGACAGAGCTGATGGAGGTTCTCAGTCATCGAAGGATGGCTGAAGGCTTTCCAGGAACAGGAGATGTGGTGTTGTCTCTTCTCTCTCTATTCTGCCAGATGAGCTGATAGGTTACAGGTGTGTGAGGACGTCCTCATGCTGTCATAACCAGATGACAGGAGTTATCAGGTGATCAGCCAGGCTAATGATGAGATGCAGAAAGAAAACAAATCCAGGACAGTGTACAGTAATATGTGGTGTTGCTCACCTTATGTGCTCTTATAGAATATTAACGTGTGCCTGCCTCATGGTGTAGAGTCCATGTTTTGCTGAGTGTCCTGCAATAATGCAGGTTATTAGTTAATTTACTTTTGATAGCAAAAACAAAATATTTAATGTAAAAGTTATTTACCAGGTGAATCAGCTCACACGTCACCACCAAGTGTCACAGGGCCAGAATCAGTAGCCTCCTTCATGATGTCATGATGTAATCACATACTTATTTAATTGTTAATATCTTAAAAATTCTGAAATGTTTTAATTTTTTTTACCTTGAACGGTTCACTGAGCTTGCACTGTCACTGAGGTGGAAGCTGGAATCAACAGCAGACACCTCACATCTTGGTCTTTTCAGGGGTGTGGACGCTGCTCTGGGACTTTCTGGAAGATGAATTTCCGTCATGATCCCTGTGGGTCACCAGACACACTGCGGCTGTGAACTCTAAACTGGGTGGCTATGTAAAAACAAAGAAGCAGCACATTTATAAATGTTTAAAAGAGCATTAAAATCACGTGTAACAATAATCTGTAAAATAAATTAAAACTAGAAGGTAATAAAATGTTTACATAGAAGATTATTAAAAATAATTCACCTTTGCTACGGGTAACACCACGTCAGCCTGGACAAGTGCATTCTTGCAGATTACTAAATCAGTCTGACAGCCAGCGTCTTGGGTAGATTTAGCCTGAAAAATATAGAAGCACATTGTTGTTGTTTATAAAGTCAGATAATATACAAAAGAATGTCCTATATAGGCGCTTTATAACATTCCTAGTGTGTGATCGTTGTTATAACGTAAAAGTCAGTCACATATGATGTGGAGAGCCTGAAATGCGACCTCCTGAACAGAATTCCTCACGGAACCGGGTCACAAGCTGGATTTCACGCTGTAATGATGTCTGTCAACTAGTGCTGTTAGAGTCACTGTTGCAGAATTACCGACTGACACAAAAGCAACCCGAATTTTCTCCGAGCCTGACAGTAGTAGTCATGTGGACCGTTTTGTCGGCCAGGGCTTCGAGATATGTCCCGATTCGCCGCTGATTCTAACCTTACATCCTGTTCCACATTTTGTGAACTTGACAAATCAGCCCGAAGGCAGTGCAGGCTGATATTAGCTAAATGGAGTGAACCATGTCTCTCAAACTTCGCATTTAGGTAGGGAATTGTCTTTAGAAGATGTTAAAACTTTTATTTAGCTTACTCACCTCAGACTGGAGCCCGTCATGGTGGGGGAGCAGAGTCGGTGGGCTGTATCTAAATCGCGGAAGAGCCACGGTGGGCACAGCCTCCCTCTTCAAACGGAGACGTGCAGAATCGCGGGTAAAATGCTGGTTGCAAACTACAGCACCAGGCGGGAGCTGAATGTTTTCCAGACACCGATTACGCGCAACCACTGGCGCCTAACTTCTAAGTCCAGCAGAAAGGAGTGCAACCCCACAGAGCAACTGCAACCATACTACATTACACCTTCTCACAGCATACTAACACGATATGGAGCACTAAACCTGAACTACTTTCCTAATAACACTAACAGCCAAACACTAGCTAAACTACACTTTCCAACAGCCAAGCTAACACTAAATAAGTATGTATAACACTAAAAGCTATGCTAAAGACTAGGATATGCTAATGCTATATGCTAATGCTGAACTACGGCTAACCTCCTACACTCGCTTGCAGATCCAACTCCCAACTCGCCACAAGGCGTGGCCGAGGCGCTCGATGCTTTTATAACTTTGGCACGGAGCTGCTACGTAGTACTCTACTGGTTTACGTAGTATCTTACTCTTTAGTCATTGGCTAAAATTTATTCAAAATGACTCAAATTCTATGTTTTAAGCTGAAGGTGGCGCTATACTGTGGTATTTAGGCAGAATTTTTAATTTTTAAAGAAAATGCACCAAAATGCTAAAATAATGAATGCACACATTTAAAACACTATTAGACACTCATTTATACAGTTCATCAGCAAAAAAAGTTAATTTAGACGTTACTTGCTCTTTAAGTCCAGGTGGAGACTTTTATTTGGCCAGGCTGTTTATGTCCACAGGACGTGGACAGAGGGCTCTCTAATCCCTGAGAGAGACGCTGACTGCAGAAACAATAAATAAAACTTACAGACGGTTGGAAGCTGCTGTGTTTGTTTTTACTCTGCCCAGTTGTGGGCTACTGTACCTGCACGGCTCAAAAGAGTTAAATATTTTTACACACCGGAGGTTTTAAAGCTCTGATTTATCCCACTAAATGACTACCTGAGTGATTCACGGTGTCTATCATGTTGAATCCTTTAGCAGCTTGACTGACAACTCTAATTAACTTCATGTTTTCCCTCCACCTATCAGAGCTGTAGCTGTCTTCTCAGTGATCGTCTTAATTCAGCGATTATAACACAAGTGCTAGATTCTGAGTTTGCTTCGTGGAAGAGTTTTAAAATCTTCCTTCTTTTGGATCCAGAAAACTAATGACAGCAGGTCTGAGGGATGACAGTGAAGCTGAGACCAGAGTAAAATGGGAGAATGGAAGCACTGACTTCATGTAGCGGCTGACTGGGCATCAGTTAAAGGAAATATTAGGTCCACTTCTCATCCGTCACACCTTTGACATCTCTCCTTGAGATAAATGGACACCTTGACTTGAGGAGGAGTAAACTGTGAGCTGTTCTCAGTGGGCGGTGAGCATGAGACAAACAGGAAGCGGTCTGCTGACAGAGCTGACAGCGACATCACTCATCCTCTCCTCTCCCTGTGGCCCACAGGTGAAGATCTAACAACCTCTTTTTTTAAAAAGCCACAAAGTTAGGAGGCCGTCCAACTGTTGTCAGTGGAAACTCACGGGACACCAGGAGTGTTTTTCTTACCAATTCCTTTCCACTTTCAGCTCACCAGACATGAACTCTGCATGAAGGTGATGCGTGTTACCCTGGTTCCACGTAGCCGCCGGGTTAACCGAGCGTTACATGAGAGTACTGTGGGCGGGGCCCAGGGTACCTGCTAGCTTTACCTGGATAACCCTAGAATAAATACAAATGTCAAAAGATGATGTCTCCACTTAGCAGTAACTTTGGAAAAGTGAAGTCCTCAGATGCTTCTATACACTTTCATTCCATACACAATTATTCAAAAACAGGAACGCTTTATGTAAACCCATCACAGTAAAATTAAAACATGCGTCTAAGATGTAACTGAGTCGTTGATGTAGATGACTCAAAACTAAATGGGTGTTTCACCTGACTGGAGCAGATGACCAGGTGGTGTCAGAGAGACCTGCAGCTAGGGGGCGACAGTCCTGCAACAGCAGTGAAGCGGAAGTTTACGGTAAGACAGGCACCCGTCTCCCGCTCCTCGTGTTGAGTCTGTGAGAGCTCCACAGGGCGTAGAGTGGAAATAAACAAGAGTTGGTTCTCCCCTCAGAAAAATACCCGGGGGTATTTTGTGGCCCTCCCCATTACAAAATATCATTTAGGTTTACAACGCAGTAGGCACCGGTCAAATGAACAGCCTTTCTCAGCAGATAGAAGATAAACACATCCCCTTTTTCTGGTTGCATCTCCTCCATGAGCTCAGCTGATGCTGTGCTGCTCCTGAGCTAAGCCATGAGAACCTGGACACTCTTGTGCCTTGGATGAGTCTTGGTTTGAGAGGCTTCACTCAGCAGAAGCACCTGAAGAAATGTTAACATCAGGCTTCAGTACTGACCCTGATATGGGAAGGCATCCATCATACAAGCAGCTAAAGATTTGTTTTGGGCCTAAAGTGAAATTATTCCATCAAATTTATGGAAGCATGACTACCGTAAGTTCTCTGGCATCGGCCTGTATTCCATTACCTGTTATCTTTAATCCCTATTCCTGGACTATTATGCCCAGCAGCCGGCTTCACAGCACAAACTTAACCGCAGTTTTGATAATTTTAACGCTCTCAGGCTCAAAAGAAGTTTTGATAAAAGGACGAACAACTAAGTCCTTCAGGGGAACTTCTGAGTTACAAAATGCTCATGAAGTACGTGTGTGGAGTAACCAGGTAGGTAGGTTTTAACCTGCCTGCCTCCAGAGGGTTAAAGTGCTACTGATCTTAAAATATTTTAATAAATAGCGTTCTTACCCATCTTTAATTACTTAGTTTCACAAAACACGACGGCAAGTCTGATCACGCATAAACAATAGAGTCACTTCCCACTTCCTGTTCTCTAGTCCCGCGTGATGTTGTGACTATCACGCAACTTTCCAAGAAGCGTTCGACGGCACGATGCGGCGCGCGCTGTGTGACCATTTGACTTATCAAAATCACGGCCGCCACGCAGCACTTCTGCCAGTGGCGTGTCCAGATCTTTTAAAATGGGGTGGCCCAGGTGAGACACAACTTTGTGCATGGGTGGCACCAATGGTTAGGCTTTTTGTTTTACCCCAAGCCTTTTGTGGAAATGAAAAGCCTATTTAAAGGTAAATTAGTGTGGTGGCGGCACCTGGGGTGGCCAATCCAGATGCCACCCCAGACCACTCCCTGGACACGCCCCTGGCTTCTGCCTCCATCAAGCCCCAGGCTTTATTTACTTTGCTGACAGGGTGTCAAGACGCCCAAATTCCGTGCAATTAGGACAAAAACCACGTTTTATTGTTTTCATTTTGTGTCCCGAAGGTAGTGCGCCACAAAGGACTTACTGAAACCTACTGAATAAAGATGGAATAGTGGATCATATTCTCCGGCTGCAAGATGAGCAGAAACGGAATAGTGAATGATACCATTTGCATTGATCACTTCACCACAGGTAAAGGTTTACTAAAGGTTTCTTATGGCGTTTTATTGAACAGCTGAGAAACGCAGCTACAAAAACAGCAGGTAAACCCTTTGATACTGTTTTCACGCGTCCTCACCGCGAATAGCTGCTAGAGTGCTAATGTTTTAGCAGTTAGCTCGGTGTTGTGACGTGGAACTGCGGATGATGAGGATGCGGATTGACTAGGTACGATGTCTCTGCCCTTTTGTTGTGACTCTATAATCTAATTATCACACGAGTGTTTACAGTGCACTACCGGCATGCTCTCTACGTTGCTACCACACTGGGATTTAGCCTGAAACAATGGCGTTCGTTGTAAATGTTCTATATGAATATGTACGTACAATGTTAACTGTACATTTTCAATAAACAAGCCTGGTGTTTTATCAGTTCAAACAGACACAAAATCTTGATTTTATTCATTCTACTGGGAGTTTTTTTAGCTCAAACTGAAGTTTTTCTCACTACATCACTCCTCTGGTTTTGACTTTTTCATTCTTGTGCTGAGTCCTGATCTATGTTTCCATTGGATGCCATCTACCTACCTCCATGGTAGTGACGAGTGATACCACTGATGACCTTTCCGGTCCGATATCAAGTAAAATTAGGTCTAGTTTCAGCGATACCGATCCCATACCGATACTTTACTCAAAGATTTTTGTTTGAAAAATTGAAATACAAAGTTATATATTTAGATTATAACTATGTAGTTGAGGGTCTGCGAGTTTGTTTTTTTCTGGAAGTTTATATTTACAGTTAGATGTGTTTTTTATTATTATTTTATCTACAACGGTCCCAATTGCTAGCCGGACCTGCCAGACTCCTCCTCTGTTTAATTCTGCACAGAGAAAGGGTCTGGGAACTCTCCTATTCAAATAACCCCGCCCCCTGAGAATTCTAACCGAGCCAATCAGTGCTGAGTAGCGTACGTCACACACCACAACGCCGAGTTTGTCATAAACACGGTGACTGAAGCGGAGTTTGCTGCGGGTCTTTCCTCTGGTCTAAATGACTTGGACACATCTTTAAAACAACAAACGGAAGCGCTAAAAGTATTTCTTCTAAAAAAAAAGATGTTTGCGCCGTTGCCAAACGCCTTTTTTTTTTACTGCAGCTAAAAAATTGCAGCGTCGCGCGGTACAGTCGGCATTTCCGTCTTTTTTCTGATTGGTTCTTTTTGAGCTGGCTGGTCCCGCCCCTCGTGCCTCTCTGCCTGTGAGTCACCAGACTCTCTCTCTGTGCAGACTTAAACAGAGGAGGAGTCTGGCAGGCCAGGCTACCTAAAGGTCCTAAACCAAATGTGTTGTAATGAAAAACGACAGCGTTCTCTTATTTAGATTATTACTGCTGTTTGTGGCAAGCAGGATGTAAACTTAGACACGTTCTCGTTCTGAACCTCACATTAAACCAAGGGCGCTGCATTCCCCATTCTAACACTAAAAAAGTCTGAATCAGTAAAACAAACATCCTTCTGCATTTTTCTCAACTGCAGCTCTGAACTATTCATCATAACCAACATTTTAATAAGCTAAATGAATGTAGAGCACATTTCAGATCGGACTAGATAAAAGCAGCAGACTGTGTGGCTGTCCTGATGACTGTGTGCTGCACCTGACGCAGGAGCAATCACCGAGGCTCAGACACTAGGATCCATCACAAAGCTGCAGGGTTAATGGTTCCTCTACCCCCACCAAATCAGCAGATCTCTGCTTCTCGCTCTCATTCTGGACTAAGTGCCCCAGGGCCAGAGGTCAGACACACCGGTGTCTCCACCTATCTGCTGCACCACCTTGCTTTAACCCAGACTGACATAAACACACAAGAGCAGCTCCTGCTGGGGCTGTGCAGCTTTACGGTGCTCGTGCAAGCCACCAACGCTAGCAAACACACCAATGTTGTTAACTAGCTGAGACCCTGCCGTACCGAACTAAAGCACCGTGGGATTAGGATGCTTTTATTTTGACACGATCTAAATCCAAATGTACTTTGCTGCTTTATTCAAACAGAACACAGCTCCCAACGTTCACAGCTGTTTAAAAACCGAGTAACACGTCAGAAACACCTGTCCTCAGGTGCATACGGTGCACCAGGAGTGATGACATTTACAACCACAGAACTCCGTATAGTGTAATGATTTAATAAAGAACGACATAAAATTGGTGAAAACAGCATTCTGGCTCGGATGTGGGCCCATTAGAACTGTGGTGCACGCTCACTAGGAAGACGTGAAACCACGTTTTTTCTGGAAGCATCCCAGAATATCTGAATCGCGCAGAAACTACACCTGTGCCTTCCCTCCAAGTGTTTGCTATGAAGTGTCTGAATTCATTTATTGGATAATTAAATTGAGTGGGATCCATCTGGGACATGCAGCCTCACACGTTCTGAGTGTGCTGCTTGTGAGCATGCTCAGATCAGTGGGTGGATGCAGTACTTCCTCTTGTGTCAGTAGAAATACTTTTCCTCTTGAGAATACTCTAAGGGGAAAAGGATCTGGCTCTAATAGCGCGTGCTGTGAGTATTTATTCAAGCTGAAAGGTGTCACTTTAGCTTCAAACCAAAATACGAGGCCATTTTAACTTGTTGCTAAAAATATGCCGTTTCGCTGAGCTGAGCTTCCCTGTGTTGTGATCTTTGCATCGCGTCCCAACAACCCCACACTTTGGGAAAGGGCTTTGCTGTAGCTTGAGTGGCAGATGGAAGCACGGCTTACCTTTTTTCTTGTGTTTCATCACAAGTGAAGCATTTTCTAGCAGCTATTCTGTGCCACGCACAGGGAGCTTTGCTAATTATTAAGTCAAATTCTTTGCAGCGACGATGGAGCCACAGTTCCTGCCTTACTGAAGCCCACCTGCCTGTGATTATACAGACCTGCCATTTAGTGCAGCAGTCCATCCTGGTCTTTGATTTTCTTGTCAGACGCTATTAAAGGTGTCGCTAGTCTTCCATGGCGCTCCGGCTCAGCAGGGGCTTTAATAACAAAGAAATCCAACATGATCCTCAGAACAGCGCACAGATGAAAGTGCACGTTCCGTCTGCTTTCATACGAATGCTTTATTCTGTTTTTCAAAATCTGAATCTGCTCCAATAACCATCCGTTTGTGTTTTAATGAAAGTTTAGATTATTGGCATTTAACATGCATGCAATTATGTATTATTACAACAGTCCATGGAAGCTTGTTTACAGCATTAATCAAACTCCGTAGAGCTGAACAATCCTCCAGACATTTGTGTAAAATTACCATTAGACTCTTCTGGCTGTGAAACATTTCTCACACAGAAAGTTTATAATAATAAAAGGTGTCATAAATCTCTGTTACACAGCTTTGGTAAATGAAAAATTCTTCATTTTCCTGGATGTTTACATTTAAAATTCTTCAGTTTCAGTTTCAACTTGATTTCTTACTTTTTTTTTTTGTCCCGTGTTGGGATCTCAGAGTAGGGTGACCGTGTGTCCTCTTCCCCCGGACAGGTCCACTTTTCACTCTTTGCCCGGGGCGTCCCGGGGGGGTTTCCTTCATGGAATAAAATGTATGGGTTTTCATCCAGGAGCAGGGATCGAGTTACGGGGGGCTAGATATCTTTCAGGAAAATCCAGTTTCTACCTGTATTACAATGTTTATGGACTCTCGGCGTAGCGGGATTCTGTTGAGCGGAGAGGACGCAGAGCGCTGATCGTTGGTGCACCCGCTGCGTCCGGCACACGATACATTCTCAAGGTGGCGCTGATAGTTTTTTTTTCTGTGTTTAATGTTCCACGGGAGGAAATGATGTACGTGAAGTGGATTCAAGTGCGGGTGGGATGGAAATTCGCAAGTGTCCACCTCCTGACCTTAGGATTTTAATCATCTTCTGTGTTAATGACATGCATTAGGTCCATGGTGGGTTTAATGATCATTAATTCCATGTTAAATGACGTTTTGATCTGGCGGAAGGTTCCTGATGAAGGCCGGTGTAGTTTAGCGTAATAAATCAAGGATCAAAAGATAACATGCAGGTTTTGGTGTCTGGTTTATTGATCAGCTAAAATCCTCACGCTGACTGAACATTTCGAATCTCGGACGGGTAAGGTGTGTCATAATTCCTAATCACTAATTGATTATTGGGTTACTGACATTTTACTCAGGTCTTTTGATATGACAGTGTGTTTTTTTCTTTTTCCTTTATTTTCATTATTTTATCTTTTATTGCTCATAAAGTCACATTCAGGAAGGAATTATAAGTTTTTTCTGTATTTAATGTTCCTTTTTGAGTCTTAAAGAATGTCTCAGGACATTCTTTCCTTTCCGGTATTTTAACCTTAAATGCTCCTCTGTAGGCTCGCTGATATCTCTGGAATGCGGTATCCTAGGAGACGAGCCTGTAACTCTGTCACTCGAGAAGATCCCGCCTTCTTCGTCACGTTTTTCAATAAAACTGCTGTGGAACTGAGGAAGGGGAGAGAAGGTATGGTGGAGACACGGAGGGGTTTGTGCCACGTCTTCCTTCCGCTGTTCTGGCCACACAGCGTAAAACGAATGAACTCCCCTCTGTGTGTGTTTATTTCAGGTTCAAGGGTTAAGGAAATTAAAAATAACCTAACAGGCGTAACAAAGCGTTATTATTAACACATGATCGTTCATATCCGTTTATGTCCTCTGTTACTGTCTTTTAATCGTTCCTGACGCGCTCCGCTCATCGTGTGCTGCGGTGATTTCACCTCACTGATGCAGCATCGAAACGCGCTCTCCGCTTTGCGGTCAGGAGATCCCTTTGATCTGCTCAAAAGTAACCGATGAGGTGAAAAAGTAGGAAGCCAGGCAGCAGTTTTTCTGGAGAGTTTAGAGGAGATGCAGGAAGATGAGAGACAGACAGGACAGGAAAATAGTTCAATAAAAACAAGAAAACAAAGTAAAATGTAGGTAGATTTATCTCCACTACACGTTTTATAATACAATAAGTTATACACATATAATATGTAAACATCTGACACAATTTAGATGATCTTCAAAACTCAGTCACACACCCAGGGCCGTTTCAAGGCATTTTGGGGGCCATGGCCAAACAGAACACACCAGAAGCCTCTGTGTAATTCATACCCTGTCCAGGAGTATTAATTATACAGTATTTGTAAAAACACCTCAGACATTACGGACATGTTCTACTATTATCAGACAACAAAAAAGACAACAAAATGATCAGACAACAAAACCACTGTTCTCTGATTGTTCCATACGTTCCTAACCGAGCACTTCGCTCTCAGACTGCAGGTCTACTGGTGGTTCCCAGAATATCTAAAATTAGGATGGGAGGCAGATCTTTTAGTTATCAGGCTCCTCTCCTGTGGAACCAGCTCCCAGCCTTAGTCCGTGAGGCAGACACTTTGTCTACATTTAAGACTAGGCTTAAAACATTATTATTTGATAGGGCCTATGGTTAAAATCTGATGTTAGCCTAGATCTGGACAAGTGGGGGAGTAGAGGGAGGTGGAGTGTACAGTCGGTAAAGACGGCTCTCCCTTGCCCTGCCTCCAACATGCCTCCATCTAAATAGGATAGGTTATCCAGAGTTATCTCTGTAGTTATGCTGCTATAGGCTTAGACTGCTGGAGGATACACTGACCACTTCTCACACTCTACTGCTTTCTTCTACAATCTGCTCTTTAACTGTATTATTTCCTGCTATTTCAGCTGTTAACTTTATTTTCTCTCTAAGTGTTTTTCTCCCTAGAAGAAACTACAATGATGTTCTGCTGAGCTGTGGTGGCCTCATGGAGGGGGCCATCGACTAGCACACTGCTGCTAACCACTAATACATTCTCTCTCTCCTGATAATAACTTTTTGTTTTCCTTGACGTTGAATGTGCTACTGCTAGTTTATCCGTTTATCCAAAATGTAGAGAAACTCAGATAATTTTGTGAAACTTGGTCCTGTGATGAATATTAGGTGCGTGTAACGTTCACACCCCGTCATCTACATTGTCTCCATACTGAGCTGTAGAGAGAGAAGCTTATGCAGTGTTACTGTTTATGTTGAAATCTGGTATTTTGTTATTTGTTGTAACATTCATCAGCATACTGTTGCAGTTCTTCCACAACCCTGCACTCAGTAAGAAGTACCAATTATTTGTTTAGGGGTATGGAGGTTGGTAGGGGGCAAGGCCACCTTAATGCACGGGCAAACCGGGGTGGTGACCAGGGACTTTGAACTTTAGGGGCCTTTCATTTCAAGTAAAAAAACCACAGTTTTATTACTTGTCAGGTTTTCTGTCAATCACCTTATGGGCCATTCCCATCTGTACCGGGTCGGCCCGGGCCGGGTAGCGTAGGTTGTTTACATATCTGGGTGGCCTGGTATTTTTCCGGGCCAACCAAGGCTCATTCTCAGCCCTCTTCTCGAGGGGGTCTGCTTCAGGCCGACCAGGGCCAACACACCCACTGCTGACAGCAAATCCACACCTTCCATTAGAGCAAGCCTCTGATTGGTGGGTAGAATCAGCCCACATGGGCTTAAGGCAAGGGTGTGTGGAATCAACCGGGCCAGGCTGGGGCCGACTGGGGCTACCCGGCCCGGGCCGACCCGGTACAGATGGGAATGGCTCATTAGATGCTAATTTAAGGCTGCTGATTGATCCAACTCACAAGTGACCTAGGTCACCCACGTGACCTCTAAAGGCCCATTGCAAAATGAGCTCACCAATCACATGATTTAGATGATGTCAGAGCGTGGTCTTCTAGGTGTGAAGAAATTTGGGAAAATGTCAAGGAAGTAATTGAAGGGCGGTGCTCAGAAACGGAAAGCACTTCGTAAGAAGGAGCCTCGAGACAAAGAAGTTAGAAAGAAAATACCTAAGCTGACAGAAATTCTTAAATCTAAAGCTAAAGAAGTTGGCCATAGCTCGCTCACTGACAGGAGAGGAGGATGCTGCGCCTGCAGGCACGGAGCAGACTGCGCAGCATGGAACCACAGCGGGGGAGGAGGAGCAGCAGACAGGAGCGGCGGAGCAGCTTGGAGCCGGCGAGCAGATAGAGGAGGTAGAAGATCCTTACAGCAACGATCCGGGGAAGTACGTCTCTGAACAAGTACATTCTTTCTGGACGAAAGTTGGACCAGAACAGTGTCAAAACAAAGATGTTGACTTTCTTTGCATCTGAGCGGCAGCATAAAAAATTTAAAAGGGTTTTCTCTAAATGCCGTTTCAACCGCAAGCTTAATACTGGGGAGCTTATGGAAAGAAAATGGTTTTGCTATTCAGCTCTCAAAGGAAGCGTGTTCTGTTGGAGACGGCAAGAAAAATTCTGCGGTTGTCAGTGGGTACTCAGACTGGAAGCATGCCAGTGAACGCATAGCAGAACATGAAGGTTCAAACAGCCACAGGAAAGCCATGGTTTCATATAATAGTCAAGCATCCAGCCTTGGAACAGTGGATTCAGAACTGAAAAAACAGAATAATGATGAATGTGAATACTGGACACAGGTTATGAGGAGGGTTGTTACTGTGGTTAAATATTTGGCAGAATGGGGACTTGCTTTTAGGGGAATGTCACAGGTTCATAGTAATAATGGCAATTATTTAGGCTGCATGGAGCTGATCAGTCAGTATGATCGTTTTTTTAAAGCTGATATTAAAAACTATGGAAATGCTGGCCAAGGAAATCCATCCTACCTCTCCCTGAAGGTGTGTGAGGAGTTCACACAGCTGATGGGACAAGAGGTGCTGGATGAAATCATCGGGAGAGAGAAACTTGAAAAGTACTTTTCTATCAGTGTAGACTCCACACCTGCTATCACACATGTTGACCAGCTGACCTTTATCCTGCGATCAGTGTCACCAGAGGGCTGTCTAGAGGAGCGTTTTGTAAAATTCCTCCCCATTGGAAGCTATACAGGAGCATTGACATGAAAAACCGCAGAGGACAGTGCTATGACAGAGCTAGCAACATGCCAGGAGCCTGCAAAGGTGTGCAGGCCCGCATCAAAGAGTGGGTACCCCGCGCTGCACATACCCTAAACCTGGTGGGTGTTAACAGTGTCCACTGCTGTGAGGAAACTGAACATTTTTTCAGTTTTGTTCAAACTCCGTTCAGCTTTTCATCAAAGACCACGCCACGCTGGCAGATGATCAGAGCAGGCGTGCAGCCCAATGACAATCAAATAATAGAGACTTTGAAACGGCTTTCTGATACAAGATGGTCAGCACATGCTGTTGCAGCCATTGCCCTGAGTCAGAATGATGCTGGAATCCAGCAGGCAATAGTCAGCATTGCAGAGGATGAGCATCAAAGTTTTAGCACAAGAGAAGAAGCAAGAACAATTCACACAAAGATGAACAAACTGGAAACTGTATTCATGAGCGACATGTGGAATGCCATCCTACAGCATTTCCAGGGTGTGAGTACCTGTGGATCTGGTCCACTCATTGCCTAACTACATAGCAGGCCTGCGGGATCAGCTTAACGTCTTTGAGACATCTGCAAGGAGCGTGTCCCCCTCTGTGTCCGAAGAGTACAAAGCAGATACCCAACGGAAGAAAATAAGAAAGAAACAGGCTGATGAGTCGTCTGAGCCTGAGTGCGAGCTTTCAGGTCGCAGACACTTCAACGTTCTGTGTGCATCAGCATCACTGACCGGTTGGTGCCAGAACTGGACAGAAAATACTCGTCATACAGTAGTCTGGGTGACCATTTTGGCTTTTTGAACAAACTGAACTTGATTTCTGCTGAAGACCTCCAGTTAAAAGCGTTGATCCTGCAGAGGAAATACACCAGTGATTTAGAAGAGAACTGCATGGAGGAGGTGGTCCAGTTTAGTGAGTTTGTCAAAAAAGAGAAAACGAGCAACATGTCGGCAGAGGAGTTACTGAAATTTTCAGACAGCGGGATCTCCACACGGTGTTTCCAAACACAGACATTGCTCTAAGGCTATTCCTGACCTTGCCGGTGTCCAGTGCAAGTGGAGAGCAATCCTTCTCCAAGCTGGGCTACAGGATAGAGTCAGTAACCTCACTCTGATGGCCACTGAGCACCACATCCTTCGAGATTTGGATTTTAAGGACATTATCACAGCTTTTGCTGCAAATAAGACCAACATGTCCCGGTGCGTCCCCTTAGGTCAGCTGACCAGAGATTACTAACTGTGCCTAGGTACAGCCTGAAGTCTCGTGGTAGTCGAGCTTTTTCAGTACTTGGACCAAGTCTCTGGAATGAGCTGCCAGCTGATGTAAAACAGGCCACGTCATTAGAAACCTTTAAAGGAAGACTGAAAACACATCTGTTCTCGCTGGCTTTTGGACTTTGAAGTTGGGGGAAGTAGGCCGGATATGGACTGTGAACTGGCACTCAGGTTTTTGTACTGTATTTTAAAATGGATTTCTTATTGTATTTTCATAGGATTTATTACGGTATTTTACAGGGATTTCTTAGTGTATTTTAATGGATTAATTAATATATTTTAATGGTCTTATCTCTGTCCTATTGTGTTGCATTTTATTGGTGTACAGCGCTTTGTTTGTCCATTTTGGCGATGTGAAAGCGCTCTATAAATAAAGTTCATTTGATTTGATTTGAAATAAGACCAGACGAAAGCACGTTTTTGTGGTCAGGTCTTTGTTTACTGCTTTCCAGTAACATGCACAGGTTTGAAATTACTGTAGCTTTTCACTGATTTAAGAGAAATGTGAGATTATTTAGACTAACTTCGACTGCAGATCTTTAAATGTAAATCAATACGCACATGCTGACACATCGGCCATGTTACTGTCCATGGTGCTGAAAGATGTGTGCGTGCGTGCGTGTGTGCGTGCGTGCGTGCGTGCGTGTGTGGGTGCATGCGTGCGTGTATGCCCATGTACATGCCTTAAGCTTTGTCATTTAAAGAGAAGGTCCTTGCACTGACCTGTTTGCTGCTGTTCTTTGTTTCTCCTGTTATCACTGTTTGATTTTTGTGCAGAGGTGATGGTGGTAATTTCCCACTATTAAATGCTTAATGGTGTTTAATAAAACTTTCAAATAGATATGTTGGCTTTAATAATGTATTTTCAATTGTTAGTATATTACTCATCTATCAAGCTCAGGTCCTCTACCAGAGGCCTGGGAGCTTGAGAGTTCTGTGCAGCATCTTAGCTGATCCCAGAACTGCGCTTTTCTGGACTGAGATGTCTGATGTTCTTCCTGGGATCTGCTGTAGCCACTCCTCCAGTTTGGGCATTACTGCCCCAAAGACCACGAGTATGTTGGGAAAATCTATGTTTATTAATTCCTGATCATGGTCTCAATCAACTGGTTGTAATGTATTGCTCTATGCCTCTCTGCATGCTCACTTACACACACACACACACACACACACACATTCTTGTCCCACTCATATCCATACACACACTGACTCTCTCTCACACAATGACCTCACTCTTCCTTTCGTGTCTTCCTCACTATAAATAAAGTCTGTGACCGGATGTTTGAGGCATGTGCTTCGCATCTTGCCACAGTTATAACTGTTTGACTTGTCTGCTCATTGTCTCTTTCTCTCTTCACTATAGGACATGGGTTATTGATGAACATATTGATAAAATCCATGACAATATATATATATATATTGAGAGAGAGAGAGAGAGAGAGAGAGAGAGAGAGAGAGAGAGAGAGAGAGAGATGTGTGTGTGTGTGTGTGTGTGTGTGTGTGTGTGTAGGAAATTTTAAGGGTCGTGGGGGCCTACTGAGCCTCCTTGCCCTGTGGCCTATCAGCTGGTTAAGGCGGCCCTGGTCGGGGGGGTGGGTGCTATGGGATGTGGTGGGGAATCTGATCTATCTTCTCTCTGTTAATTCAGGATTTTACCTGTTGATGTTAAGGTTAACAACAATTGTAATTAATACGTGTAAACTTACAGGTCAGAAGAAAGAGATGGAGTCAGGGATGAGGCCATAAACATCCAGCACAAAGCAGGACGTGAGTGTTCAGAGGAAATAAATCACACGAGTCATCTGGGTTCTACAACCCACCCCATGCCGAGGCAGAGGGAGCAGTAAACCCCTTTTTCTCCTTCATGCAACAATTGGCAATTTCTAAACCCGCTGTTTATTCAAAGCTGATGTCTATTCCCAAAAATGGTGCCTAGATATGATTATAAAGAATTCCTGACTTGCAGGAACAGAAAATCACCTTAGGTAGGTAGCCCAATCCCATCTTTCTGCTAGATAGACATGTAATAGACACATTTTACTGTAATAGTCACAGAAGCTCCACGAAAGGAGAAGACGGCGGCGTGGATCCAAAACCGTCTGCAGTTAACGTGTTTTATTTACCTTGTTACAGCGGTTCCACCGGTAACTAGGTTTGCTGTAGCTGATAAATGAGAAATGAGTCAGGGAACGCAGAAGCGCTGTACACTACAGTATCATCCATTCACACACACATTCATACACTGGTGGTGATGAGCTACATGTAGCCACAGCTGTCATGTCCTCTCACCACCACCAGCAGGCAAGGTGGGTGAAGTGTCTTGCCCAAGGACACAACAGCAACTGACGGCAGTCTGATGCTGCTTTATTTGTACAGGTTGATTGTTGTATAGCCCGGCAGCTTGGGCATCCCAGAAGGTCGTGGAGGGGCTTTACAGATAAAGTGAAGTGAAATGAAAGTTAATCTAGGTACGAAAAGGGTGACACTGGCTTTATTACTTTATTCCAGGCTAGAGCGCACATTAGGACTGAAGACGTGGGTGTTTAGAAAAGTTTCCTGATCGATCAGTTCCGTTAAATAAATCTTGTGACTGATCTCTGCTGAACCTTTTTCTTGGAACTAAAGCTTTATTCTCTGCCTTCGATGACATCATCTTCACAGGTTTTGAATTAAAAGCCTCTGCCTCACCGTTTTCTTTCTGGTGATCCAAACACCACGAGCCCCTGAGATTGTTGTCACCAGAGTCACTGCCATGTCCACTACAGCTGAAGAGAGACAGCTGAGGGGGTCAGGGACTGATGTGTTGCAGGTTGTGAGTCTCTCCAGGGCATAACACAGAGCTGCTGCAACACACTCAGGAGCGGGCCTGGTGACCCACACACACGGAAACACGCTGACTGGCCACATCGCTGCAGCATTCACCGTGAATGGAGACTTCTATAAAAACCAAAAGGCTCTTTGGATTCAGGCTGATAAAGGGGTTTGTCAACACGAGACTTTTATTAAGACCAGCTTTGACCACCAAATGTCAACTAACCAATTCAGGCTCCGCCCCTCTCACTGTCACCTAATGTGAATCACGACTAGGGCTGCAGCTATCGAATATTTTGTAATTGAGTACTCTAATAAATTACCCTTTTGTGTTTGTAAACCATTATATCAAATAGCATGTTATAACATATGAAATACCTCTTAAAATGAACAAGCTATAGGCAGTTATTCTTCAAGTTTTATTCAAAATTAGTTTTCAAAACTTCAGCTTTACTTCACAGTAAACAAATGCCCGTGCAAAACATAAGTACACAGCCTGAACCGATTTTCCCCTCGTGCGAGAAGTAGCGCTGCGAGCGGCTGCGGCCCAAACAGAACCAGAACCGCTCGCGGCGCATGCGCAAACATGGCTCGCTAGCTGTTTCCCTACCAACACACGTCCGTTTTCATTTCTACACTTTATTTTCTCACACACTAACAAGGATTGTCGAGAAAGCATGTTTGCCGTGATCATGTCAAATTATACTGATCACAAAACATTTATTTACTTTATTTCGTTTTCCTCTCATAAACACCCGTGTCCTCCTGCAGCAATCCCGAGGGACAACAGACGTCAATAACAACACAATTATAAGTCCGATGTGTTGTGTAAAAACTGCTATTTTTAGCACATTTTTAGGTCTGACGTGTTGCTACCAGACGCACCGTGTGAGCTGAAACTGAGTGCTACAAACGAAAAAGTCGCACAGCGTCCGGCGTATATAGCAGACCCCCGAGTCCGCTGGCAGAAGTGACATTTACATGTGTAAATACCTTACGAAGTGAAAAATGCTCCCACACCTTTGACATGTTCTCTCTTTTTCGCACTCCACCGAGGTCCACGTTGTCCGCCATGGCTTAAGAGAAAGTTAAGTTACATTCGCTACTCGCGTGTGCATTCAGTTCAGTGTGTATGTGCGTCACTCAAGCCTGGTTTATGCTTCTCCGTCAGCTCCGCAAGGGACAGACGCGCACGGATTGGCGGAAGCGTTTTGCTCTCATACTTCTCCGTCTCCTGGAGAGTGTTGCGAAGCAATTCCCCGACAGGACAACAGAGGGCGTAGTGCTGTTCTGTGGTATCCTGTCATGTATCGGTCCACGATAGTGTGTTTATATTGTGTTTTTTGTGTATATAAGAGACTTTTAACACGGACACATTTGTCTCTCATTCTCCCACCTCTTCATGCGCTCCCCGCCTCTAAACCCACGTTTCCTGTCATTTCCGTCCACAAATAAAACGCTTGCTGCGCATCTTTTCACTCCTCCAGTCACGGGAGAATGAAACGTTCATATTTTTAGAGTTTTTTCGCGAGGTATTCTTCAAGCTTCTCCGTGTCTGCCGCTAGTTAAACTCGGCTCTCTTTGCAATGGTGGCGCTGTAAACACCAGCGTAGGACTGAAACGATTCCTCGAGTACCTCGAATAATTCGAGTACAAAAAATCCTCGAGTCAAATTCTCTGCCTCGAGGCTTCGTTTAATTCATGTTTCATTAATTCATGGCTTTG
>SSNQ01034495.1:694315-708644 GCA_006942095.1 Nothobranchius kuhntae
ATCTGATTGTTCCATACGTTCCTAACCGAGCACTTCGCTCTCAGACTGCAGGTCTACTGGTGGTTCCCAGAATATCTAAAATTAGGATGGGAGGCAGATCTTTTAGTTATCAGGCTCCTCTCCTGTGGAACCAGCTCCCAGCCTTAGTCCGTGAGGCAGACACCTTGTCTACATTTAAGACTAGCCTTAAAACATTTTTATTTGATAGGGCCTATGGTTAAAATCTGATGTTAGCCTAGATCTGGACAAGTGGGGGAGTAGAGGGAGGTGGAGTGTACAGTCGGTAAAGACGGCTCTCCCTTGCCCTGCCTCCAACATGCCTCCATCTAAATAGGATAGGTTATCCAGAGTTATCTCTGTAGTTATGCTGCTATAGGCTTAGACTGCTGGAGGACACACTGACCACTTCTCACACTCTACTGCTTTATTCTACAGTCTGCTCTTTAACTGTATTATTTCCTGCAATTTCAGCTGTTAACTTTATTTTCTCTCTAAGTGTTTTTCTCCCCAGAAGAAGCTACAACGATGTTCTGCTGAGCTGTGGTGGCCTCATGGAGGGGGCCATCGACTAGCACACTGCTGCTAACCACTAATACATTCTCCCTCTCCTGATAATAACTTTGTTTTCCTTGACGTTGGATGTGCTAATACTAGTTTACCCGTTTAATTATAGATCCACTAGGATTAATACAATAAAATTTATCTTTCACCAAATACAATATTTACTAAGACATCACAAAATAACTATAGAAACACTACTTTGTCTTTGTGTGTGTGTGTGTTTGTGTGTGTGTGTGTGTGTGTGTGTGTGTGTGTGTGTGTGTGTGTGTGTGTGTGTGTGTGTGTGTGTGTGTGTGTGTGTGTGTGTGTCTGCTCTGTCTTCTCGATCCCCAGTGAGTCGTGGAGGATGGCTGCTTATACTGAGCCAGGATCCTCTGGAGGTTTCTTCCTGTTAAAAGGGAGTTTTCCTCTCCACTGTCGCTGCATGCTTGCTTAGTATGAGGATTGCTGTATAGTCACTGACACTAGTCAGTGACTTGATGCAATTTGCTGGGTTCCTTATATAGGAAACATTATTTCTGATTGGCTTAATGAATTGATCTGAATTGGAATGTTTATTATGTGAAGTGCCTTGAGACGACTCTTGTCGTGATTTGGCGCTTTATAAATAAACTTGAATTGAATTGAATTAATATAACGTTGTTGCAGCAATAAAGCAGCAGAAAAATTAGGTTTTGCAATAAATATGCTAAACATTTGCATATGAATTATTTTAGAGCCCTTTTGTTAGCATGATCTGATATTAATTTTAGCTCTTACACTTTGAAAAAAATTGTCCTAAGGTGGTTTGTGTGGTGTTGCCATAGTGTGATGTCATCAGTAGGCACAGATCTCCTGTCCTCTTTTTTGGAAATGGAAATATGGTCACCCCATCATAGACCAACACACCCACGGTCCTCTGGCTCAGTTTGGCATTTGGACTTTCTCATAGCAAACTGCTCTTTTTACACGAGTTAAGCTGTCTTAACCTTATTTTGTTTTTCATGTCGCCGTGTCCAGAAATGCTTTTTATCAGACTTTGTTGGTTCTGGATCCATGAGGTCCAGTCTGTTGCTGCTGCAGGCCAGAGTGGACCCTGATAACTCTCGGTTCTTTGTTTTCTGAAGAAAACACTTTAACCTTTTACTGGTACTTTTCACTTTATTTCAGTAGTAATCTAAAACAAACCATGAGTCAGCGCTTTCAGTTTAACTTGATTCATGTAGCAAAAGTGGTGCAGAGACAAAAAAACACATGGACACCTTGAATCACATGCAGAAAGTAAAGAACAGTAAACTACACCATTTAAGTATTTTGTACTAGGCCACAGCCCACCTTTTCACACATTTGGCCACTCCCATTCTATATAGAGAGACGTGATCCTGACTGGGGTGAACAAACAGCCCCGACCTCATTAAACTGGACAGTCCTCAAGTCCACCAGTTCATCTCAACAGCAAACTGAACTGGTCCAACAACACAGATGCTCTGTAGAAGGGCCGAAGCCGTCTCCACCTCCTGAGGTGGCTGAGGTCCTTCGAAGTAATTCCCATCTGCTGAAATCCTTCTATCACTCTGTTGTTGGCTCTGTTATCCCCTCTGCTCTGGCCTGTTGGGGTGCAGGCAGCTCTGATCGAGACAGGAGGAGAATGAACAAGCTAGCTACCGTAGGTCATTCATCCCTCTGCAGTAAAAGTGCATATTGGGGCAGCAGTAGCTCAACAGGTTGAGCGGGTTGTCCAGTAATCGGAAGGTTGCAGGTTCAATCCAGGCTCCGGACAGAGAATTCTGCTGTTGTGTCCTTGGGTAAGACACTTAACCCACCTTGCCTCCTGGTGGTGGTTGGAGGGACCGGTGGCGCCAGTGCTCAGCAGCCTGTCAGACTAGAAGACTGGGTTCGGGAGTAAGAGCTATTATTACACATACGGTTGCCTGAAAGCGGTGCTGGAAAGGCTGACGGATGAGGTCTGAGGAGGAAAGGTGGAGGTTTAGCTGTAGTAGCTTTGGAATACTCTGATCATGGATCACGGTGGAACGATGACTGAGTGAAGAGCCGGTGTGGCGTCTTCCATATATAGACATGGATTGGCGCAGGTGCAACGTGGAGGGAATCCCCGCGAGGGGCATGCTGGGTAATGTGGTCCAAGACGGAAGCCGGTCAGCTGGGAGAGCCCGGCCTGGGGGCTTGGACCCTGACACAGCCTCACCTCTGTCAGTGCGCCCCAGGGCAGCTGTGGCTACATCGTAGCTCATCCCCACCAGTGTGTGAATGGATGAATGATACACTGTAAAGCGCTTTGGAGTCCTTACTCTGAGAGGCGCTATACAAGTGCGGGTCATTTATCATAACTCCTCAGTTTAACTGGTGCACAATAACATCAGTGCAATGTTCAATATGTGTGCAATACCCAGATGCACATTAGCATGACTGTGTTCTTTATGCTGTTTCTTTTTGGAGACTCAATTTTCTATTTTTATTCTTTTTTTAACTACCGAAGGTTACAATAATAGCCTATTTTCTAAGTGTACGTGCTACCTTAACAGCGAGATCAATAAAATCTACTCTACTCTACTCTACTCTACTCTACTCTACTCTATTCTACTCTACTCTACTCTACTCTAGTCTAAGTAGAAACTGAGGGTTGGCATTCTAAGATTACACTAAAAATCCAACAGGCCAAAATGTAGAGAAACTCAGATAATTTTGTGAAACTTGGTCCTGTGATGAATATTAGGTGCGTGTAACGTTCACACCCCGTCATCTACATTGTCTCCATACTGAGCTGTAGAGAGAGAAGCTTATGCAGTGTTACTGTTTATGTTGAAATCTGGTATTTTGTTATTTGTTGTAACATTCATCAGCATACTGTTGCAGTTCTTCCACAACCCTGCACTCAGTAAGAAGTACCAATTATTTGTTTAGGGGTATGGAGGTTGGTAGGGGGCAAGGCCACCTTAATGCACGGGCAAACCGGGGTGGTGACCAGGGACTTTGAACTTTAGGGGCCTTTCATTTCAAGTAAAAAAACCCCACAGTTTTATTACTTGTCAGGTTTTCTGTCAATCACCTTATGGGCCATCCCCATCTGTACCGGGTCGGCCCGGGCCGGGTAGCGTAGATTGTTTACATATCTGGGTGGCCTGGTATTTTTCCAAGGCTCATTCTCAGCCCTCTTCTCGAGGGGATCTGCTTCAGGCCGACCAGGGCCAACACACCCACTGCTGACAGCAAATTCACACCTTCCATTAGAGCAAGCCTCTGATTGGTGGGTAGAATCAGCCCACATGGGCTTAAGGCAAGGGTGTGTGGAATCAACCGGGCCGACTGGGGCTACCCGGCCCGGGCCGACCCGGTACAGATGGGAATGGCTCATTAGATGCTAATTTAAGGCTGCTGATTGATCCAACTCACAAGTGACCTAGGTCACCCACGTGACCTCTAAAGGCCCATTGCAAAATGAGCTCACCAATCACATGATTGAGATGATGTCAGAGCGTGGTCTTCTAGGTGTGAAGAAATTTGGGAAAATGTCAAGGAAGTAATTGAAGGGCGGTGCTCAGAAACGGAAAGCGCTTCATAAGAAGGAGCCTCGAGACAAAGAAGTTAGAAAGAAAATACCTAAGCTGACAGAAATTCTTAAATCTAAAGCTAAAGAAGTTGGCCATAGCTCGCTCACTGACAGGAGAGGAGGATGCTGCGCCTGCAGGCACGGAGCAGACTGCGCAGCATGGAACCACAGCGGGGGAGGAGGAGCAGCAGACAGGAGCGGCGGAGGAGCTTGGAGCCGGCGAGCAGATAGAGGAGGTAGAAGATCCTTACAGTAACGATCCGGGGAAATACGTCTCTGAACAAGTACATTCTTTCTGGACGAAAGTTGGACCAGAACAGTGTCAAAACAAAGATGTTGACTTTCTTTGCATCTGAGCGGCAGCATAAAAAACATAAAAGGGTTTTCTCTAAATGCCGTTTCAACCGCAAGCTTAATACTGGGGAGCTTATGGAAAGAAAATGGTTTTGTTATTCAGCTCTCAAAGGAAGCGTGTTCTGTTTTTCATGCTAAATATTTGGAGACGGCAAGAAAAATTCTGCAGTTGTCAGTGGGTACTCAGACTGGAAGCATGCCAGTGAACGCATAGCAGAACATGAAGGTCCAAACAGCCGCAGGAAAGCCATGGTTTCATATAATAGTCAAGCATCCAGCCTTGGAACAGTGGATTCAGAACTGAAAAAACAGAATAATGATGAATGTGAATACTGGACACAGGTTCTGCGGAGGGTTGTTACTGTGGTTAAATATTTGGCAGAATGGGGACTTGCTTTTAGGGGAATGTCACAGGTTCATAGTAATAATGGCAATTATTTAGGCTGCATGGAGCTGATCAGTCAGTATGATCGTTTTTTTAAAGCTGATATTGAAAATTATGGAAATGCTGGCCAAGGAAATCCATCCTACCTCTCCCTGAAGGTGTGTGAGGAGTTCACACAGCTGATGGGACAAGAGGTGCTGGATGAAATCATCGGGAGAGTGAAACTTGAAAAGTACTTTTCTATCAGTGTAGACTCCACACCTGCTATCACACATGTTGACCAGCTGACCTTTATCCTGCGATCAGTGTCACCAGAGGGCTGTCTAGAGGAGCGTTTTGTAAAATTCCTCCCCATTGGAAGCTATACAGGAGCATTGACATGAAAAACCGCAGAGGACAGTGCTATGACAGAGCTAGCAACATGCCAGGAGCCTGCAAAGGTGTGCAGGCCCGCATCAAAGAGTGGGTACCCCGCGCTGCACATACCCTAAACCTGGTGGGTGTTAACAGTGTCCACTGCTGTGAGGAAACTGAACATTTTTTCAGTTTTGTTCAAACTCCGTTCAGCTTTTCATCAAAGACCACGCCACGCTGGCAGATGATCAGAGCAGGCGTGCAGCCCAATGACAATCAAATAATAGACTTTGAAATGGCTTTCTGATACAAGATGGTCAGCACATGCTGTTGCAGCCATTGCCCTGAGCCAGAATGATGCTGGAATCCAGCAGGCAATAGTCAGCATTGCAGAGGATGAACATCAAAGTTTTAGCACAAGAGAAGAAGCAAGAACAATTCACACAAAGATGAACAAACTGGAAACTGTATTCATGAGCGACATGTGGAATGCCATCCTACAGCATTTCCAGGGTGTGAGTACCTGTGGATCTGGTCCACTCATTGCCTAACTACATAGCAGGCCTGCGGGATCAGCTTAACGTCTTTGAGACATCTGCAAGGAGCGTGTCCCCTTCTGTGTCTGAAGAGTACAAAGCAGGTACACAACGGAAGAAAATAAGAAGGAAACGGGCTGATGAGTCGTCTGAGCCTGAGTGCGAGCTTTCAGGTCGCAGACACTTCAACGTTCTGTGTGCATCAGCATCACTGACCGGTTGGTGCCAGAACTGGACAGAAAACACTCGTCATACAGTAGTCTGGGTGACCATTTTGGCTTTTTGAACAAACTGAACTTGATTTCTGCTGAAGACCTCCGGTTAAAAGCGTTGATCCTGCAGAGGAAATACACCTGTGATTTAGAAGAGAGCTGCATGGAGGAGGTGGTCCAGTTTAGTGAGTTTGTCAAAAATGAGAAAACGAGCAACATGTCGGCAGAGGAGTTACTGAAAGTTTTCAGACAGCGGGATCTCCACACGGTGTTTCCAAACACGGACATTGCTCTAAGGCTATTCCTGACCTTGCCGGTGTCCAGTGCAAGTGGAGAGCAATCCTTCTCCAAGCTGGGCTACAGGATACAGTCAGTAACCTCACTCTGATGGCCACTGAGCACCACATCCTTCGAGATTTGGATTTTAAGGACATTATCACAGCTTTTGCTGCAAATAAGACCAGACGAAAGCACTTTTTTGTGGTCAGGTCTTTGTTTACTGCTTTCCAGTAACATGCACAGGTTTGAAATTACTGTAGCTTTTCACTGATTTAAGAGAAATGTGAGATTATTTAGACTAAATTCGACTGCAGATCTTAAAATGTAAATCAATAAGCACTTGCTGACACATCAACCATGTTGCTGTCCATGGTGCTGAAAGATGTGTGTGTGCGTGCATGCATGCATGCGTGTATGCCCATGTGCATGCCTTAAGCTTTGTCATTTAAAGAGAAGGTCCTTGCACTGACCTGTTTGCTGCTGTTCTTTGTTTCTCCTGTTATCACTGTTTGATTTTTGTGCAGAGGTGATGGTGGTAATTTCCCACTATGAAATGCTTTATGGTGTTTAATAAAACTTTCAAATAGATATGTTGGCTTTAATAATGTATTTTCAATTGTTAGTATATTACTCATCTATCAAGCTCAGGTCCTCTACCAGAGGCCTGGGAGCTTGAGAGTTCTGTGCAGCATCTTAGCTGATCCCAGAACTGCTCTTTTCTGGACTGAGATGTCTGATGTTCTTCCTGGGATCTGCTGTAGCCACTCCTCCAGTTTGGGGATTATTGCCCCAAAGACCACAAGTATGTTGGGAAAATCTATGTTTATTAATTCCTGATCATGGTCTCAATCTGTCACGAACTCTTCCTCCTCCTGACCTCCTGGGTCACACAGCCACGCTACAATTACCTCCGCTACGTTTCAGCTCAGCCCATCCGCCCTGACAGAATCAACTGGTTGTAATGTATTGCTCTATGCCTCTCTGCATGCTCACTTACACACACACACACACACACACACACACACACACACACACACACACACACACACACACACATTCTTGTCCCACTCATACACACACTGACTCTCTCTCACACAATGACCTCACTCTTCCTTTCGTGTCTTCCTCACTATAAATAAAGTCTGTGAACGGATGTTTGAGGCATTTGCTTCGCATCTTGCCACAGTTATAACTGTTTGACTTGTCTGCTCATCGTCTCCTTCTCTCTTCACTATGGGACATGGGTTATTGATGAACATATTGATAAAATCTATGACAATATATGTGTGTGTGTGAAATTTTAAGGGTCGTGGGGGCCTACTGAGCCTCCTTGCCCTGTGGCCTATCAGCTGATTAAGGCGGCCTTGGTCGGGGGGGGTGGGTACTATGGGATGTGGTGGGGAATCTGATCTGTCATCTCTCTGTTAATTCAGGATTTTACCTGTCGATGTTAAGGTTAACAACAATTGTAATTAATACATGTAAACTTACAGGTCAGAAGAACGAGATGGAGTCAGGGATGAGGCCATAAACATCCAGCACAAAGCAGGAAGTGAGTGTTCAGAGGAAATAAATCATACGAGTCATCTGGGTTCTACAACCCACCCCATACCGAGGCAGAGGGAGCAGTAAACCCCTTTTTCTCCTTCATGCAACAATTGGCAATTTCTAAACCCGCTGTTTATTCAAAGCTGATGTCTATTCCCAAAAATGGTGCCTAGATATGATTATAAAGAATTGCTGACTTGCAGGAACAGAAAATCACCTTAGGTAGGTAGCCCAATCCCATCTTTCTGCTAGATAGACATGTAATAGACACATTTTACCCAACTAGCTCTCTTCTCATCGGGAACGGAGTCACAGAAGCTCCACGAAAGGAGAAGACGGCGGCGTGGATCCAAAACCGTCTGCAGTTTACGTGTTTTATTTACCTTGTTACAGCGGTTCCACAGGTAACTAGGTGTGCTGTAGCTGAGAAATGAGAAATGAGTCAGGGAACGCAGAAGCGCTGTACACTACAGTATCATCCATTCACACACACATTCATACACTGGTGGTGATGAGCTACATGTAGCCACAGCTGTCATGTCCTCTCACCACCACCAGCAGGCAAGGTGGGTGAAGTGTCTTGCCCAAGGACACAACAGCAACTGACGGCAGTCTGATGCTGCTTTATTTGTACAGGTTGATTGTTGTCTTGCCCGGCAGCTTGGGCGTCCCAGAAGGTCGTCGAAGGGGCTTTACAGATAAAGTGAAGTGAAATGAAAGTTAATCTGGGTACGAAAAGGGTGACACTGGCTTTATTACTTTATTCCAGGCTAGAGCGCACATTAGGACTGAAGACGTGGGCGTTTAGAAAAGTTTCCTGATCGATCAGTACCGTTACATAAATCTTGTGACTGATCTCTGCTGAACCTTTTTCTTGGAACTAAAGCTTTATTCTCTGCCTTCGATGACATCATCTTCACAGGTTTTGAATTAAAAGCCTCTGCCTCACCTTTTTCTTTCTGGTGATCCAAACACCACGAGCCCCTGAGATTGTTGTCACCAGAGTCTCCTTCCTTTCTTTCATTTCCTCCACAGCAGTTCCCGGCTCTTCTGGGGTCAATGCTTGATATATGTATTTACTGTGTGGATGGCTTTGATCTTGGCTGGGGTGGAGGAAAGTGTTCTCAGTGATGTGTGTGTGTGTGTGTGTGTGTGTGTGTGTGTGTGTGTGTGTGTGTGTGTGTGTGTGTGTGTGTGTGTGTGTGTGTGTGTGTGTGGGAGGTAAAAGTCCCTCTGGAGGAGACTGATTCTGAGCACACTGCCTTGTCCACTACAGCTGAAGAGAGACAGCTGAGGGGGTCAGGGACTGATGTGTTGCAGGTTGTGAGTCTCTCCAGGGCATAACACAGAGCTGCTGTAACACACTCAGGAGCGGGCCTGGTGACCCACACACACGGAAACACGCTGACTGGCCACATCGCTGCAGCATTCACCGTGAATGGAGACTTCTATAAAAACCAAAAGGCTCTTTGGATTCAGGCTGATAAATGAGTTTGTCAACACGAGACTTTTATTAAGACCAGCTTTGACCACCAAATGCCAACTAACCAATTCAGGCTCCGCCCCTCTCACTGTCACCTAATGTGAGTCACGACTAGGGCTGCAGCTATCGATTATTTTTGTAATCGAGTACTCTATCGAATCTATTATCAATTAATTGAGTACTCTAATAAATGACCCTTTTGTATTTGTAAACCATTATATTAAATAGCATGTTATAACATATGAAATACCTCTTAAAATGAACAAGCTATAACCAGTTATTCTTCAAGTTTTATTCAAAATTAGTTTTCAAAACTTCAGCTTTACTTCACAGTAAACAAATGCCCGTGCAAAACATAAGTACACAGCCTGAGCCGATTTTCCCCTCGTGCGAGAAGTAGCGCTGCGAGCGGCTGCGGCCCAAACAGAACCAGAACCGCTCGCGGCGCATGCGCAAACATGGCTCGCTAGCTGTTTCCCTACCAACACACGTCCGTTTTCATTTCTACACTTTATTTTCTCACACACTAACAAGGATTGTCGAGAAAGCGTGTTTGCCGTGATTATGTCAAATTATACAGATCACAAAATTTTTATTTACTTTATTTCGTTTTCCTCCGCCACTCATAAATACCCGTGTTCTCCTGCAGCAATCCCGAGGGACAACAGATGTCAATAACAACACAATTAAAAGTCTGACGTGTTGTGTAAAAACTGCTATTTTTAGCACATTTTTAGGTCCGACGTGTTGCTACCAGACGCACCGTGTGAGCTGAAACTGAGTGCTACAAACGAAAAAGTCGCACAGCGTCCGGCGTATATAGCGGACCTCCGAGTCCGCTGGCAGAAGTGACATTTACATGTGTAAATACCTTACGAAGTGAAAAATGCTCCCACACCTTTGACATGTTCTCTCTTTTTCGCACTCCACCGAGGTCCACGTTGTCCGCCATGGCTTAAGAGAAAGTTAAGTTACATTCGCTACTCGCGTGTGCATTCAGTTCAGTGTGTATGTGCGTCACTCAAGCCTGGTTTATGCTTCTCCGTCAGCTCCGCAAGGGACAGACGCGCACGGATTGGCGGAAGCGTTTTGCTCTCATACTTCTCCGTCTCCTGGAGAGTGTTGCAAAGCAATTGCCCGGCAGGACCACAGAGGGCGTAGCGCTGTTCTGTGGTATCCTGTCATGTATCGGTCCACGATAGTGTGTTTATATTGTGTTTTTGTGTATATAAGAGACTTTTAACACGGACACATTTGTCTCTCATTCTCCCACCTCTTCATGCGCTCCCCACCTCTAAACCCATGTTTCCTGTCATTTCCGTCCACAAATAAAACGCTTGCTGCGCATCTTTTCACTCCTCCAGTCACGGGGAATTAAACGTTCATATTTTTAGAGTTTTTTCGCGAGGTATTCTTCAAGCTTCTCCGTGTCTGCCGCTAGTTAAACTCGGCTCTCTTTGCAATGGTGGCGCTGTAAACGCCAGCGTAGGGATGAAACGATTCCTCGAGTACCTCGAATAATTCGAGTACAAAATATCCTCGAGTCAAATTCTCTGCCTTGAGGCTTCGTTTAATTCATGTTTCATTAATTCATGGCTTTGCAATCACCCGGGGTCATGTTTTACCCGGACCAAAATAAGTGACGCACATACACACTGCACTGAATGCGCACACAAGTAGCGAATGTAACTTAACTTTCTCTTAAGCCATGGCGGACAACGTGGACCCCGGTGGAGTGCGAAAAAGACACAAAATGCCAAAGGTGTGGGACCATTTTTCACGTCGTAAGGTGGAAAACGTAGTCCAGTGTAAATACTGTAAACTGGATGTAGCCTACCACAACACCTCATCCTCCATGCTGCAACACCTGACCAGGAAACATCTACATGTAAATGTCACTTCTGCAAGCGGACTCGGAGCCTCCACAAGATAATGCGTTTAGCCTGTATTTCTATATATTCTGCGGACACTGTGCAACTTTTTCATTTGTAGCACTCAGTTTCAGCTCACACCGTACGTCTGGTAGCAACACGTCGGACTTAAAATGTGATAAAAAATAGCAGTTTTTACACAACACATCGGACTTACTTGTATAATTGTGTTGTTATTGACGTCTGTTGTCCCTCGGGATTGCTGCAGAAGGACACGGGTATTTATGAGCGGCGGAGGAAAACGAAAGGAAGTAAATAAATGTTTTGTGATCTGTATAACTTGACATAATCACGGCAAACATGCTTTCTCGACAATCCTTGTTAGTGTGAGAAAAAAAAGTGTAGAAATTAAAACGGGCGTGTGTTAATAGGGAAACAGCTGATGAGCCATGTTTGGGCCGCAGCCGCTCGCATTTGTTTACTGTGAAGTAAAGTTGAAGTACTGAAGTTTTGAAAACTAAATTTGAATAAAACTTGAAGAATAACTGGCAATTGCTTTCTCATTTCAAGAGGTCTTTCATATTTTATAACATGCTAAAAGGGTTTACAAAACGCAAAAGAGTAATTTATTAGAGTACTCGATTAATCGATAAAAGATTCAATAGAGTACTCGATTACAAAATTATTCGATAGCTGCAGCCCTACACCAGCGGCGTCCTGACCAATCACAAGCTTGCGTAATCCGTCTCGTTCGACGAATGTTTAAAAAAGTGGGCTCGACTCCGTACGTACTTGCGTGCCTGCCAGAGCCCTACTCAAGGACGGATAATGGCGTTGCGTGTCTCCGCGCTGACGCAGACGGAGAAGCATGAATCAGTCTTTATTTTCGGTCCGGGTGAAACATGACCCCGGGCGATTGCAAAGCCATGAATTAAACAAAGCCTCGAGGCAGAGAATTTGACTCGAGGCTTTTTTGTACTCGAATTATTCGAGGTACTCGAGGAATCGTTTCAGCCCTAGTCACGACTGCTGCAGCCCAGTCACATTCAGCAGCTTGTAGAGGAATTATCTGTGAAAATGCTTCGTTGCTTTTTGTTTCTCCACATCTGGAGGATGAGAAGGTGAGATTCCAAATTTGTGTGTGTGTGTGTGTGTGTGTGTGTGTGTGTGTGTGTGTGTGTGTGTGTGTGTGTGTGTCTGCTCTGTCTTCTCCATCCCCAGTGAGTCGTGGAGGATGGCTGCTTATACTGAGCCAGGATTCTCTGGAGGTTTCTTCCTGTTAAAAGGGAGTTTTCCTCTCCACTGTCACTGCATGCTTGCTTAGTATGAGGATTGCTGTAAAGACTCTGACACTAGTCAGTGACTCGATGCAACCTGCTGGGTTCCTTATATAGGAAACTTGTTACTGATTGGCTTATTGAACTGACCTGTATTGGAATGTTTACTATGTGAAGGTCCTTGAGACGCTTGTCGTGATTTTGGTGCTTTATAAATAAACCTGAATTGCATTGTAGTACTTTAATTAGTGGTCACTGTGTAGTACTTTAATTAGGGACAGGGAACAAGCTTGTGGATTGCGTTTCCAACACCTCTTGAATGCAGCACTGAGTTTTCAGTCCAGTGTCTGATGAATAAATAACAACATGATTCACCTGAATGAAACACCTGAACCGGAGGTGAAGGACGATGTTATTTAGTAAGTAAGTAAGTAAAAGTTTATTTATAGAGCGCCTTTCTCAGATATAAATCACAAAGCGCTGTACAACATGATAAAGATCAGGTCAAATACCTCTAACCAATAAAAACATCAGAAAAACAATAGCAGTGATAAACGTAGAAAATAAAATCATGAGTATAAACAAAGTGAAGGTGTGAACCCGAACAAAGCCATCTTTTAGAAACGTGTAGGGAGGGAACGCCTGGATGAAAAGGTGAGTTTTTAGATGATTTTTAAAGACCTCTACAGTGTTAGAGAGACGGAGATTTGAAGGTAGACTGTTCCAAAGTCTGGGTGCAATAGTCTGAAAGGCCCTGTCCCCTTTGGTTCTCAGTCTGGTTCTAGGAACAGCCAGGAGGTTTTCAGATGTGGATCTGAGGTTCCGAGAGGTGGTGTGTGGGGATAAAAGCTCAGATAGGTAGCTTGGAGCCTGGTTGTTAAGAGCTCTATAGGTCAGGACTAAAACTTTAAACTGAATTCTATATTCTACCGGGAGCCAGTGGAGGGACTGTAAACCTGGAGTGATGCGAACTCGTCTGCTGGATTTGGTTAGGAGTCTGGCTGCTGCATTTTGGATGGCTTGAAGGCGTGAGAGGGAGGTTTTGCTGAGACCAGTAAAAAGAGCGTTACAGTAGTCTAAGCGTGGTGACACAAAGGCATGGAGGATTTTTTCCAGATCTGCAGTAGAAACCAGTTTACGGACTTTTGAAATGTTTCTCAGTTGAAAGAAACAAGAGCGGGAGATGGTTTTGACATGTGACCATAGGCGTCATTTTAACCGGGGACGCCGGGGACATGTCCCCGGCAAAATTTGTGATTGGCAGCTGTGTCCCCCCCACTTTCAGAAACGCCTGCTGATGAGGATTTTTGTTTTACCAGCTCAGATCTTATACCAGGGGTCGGCAACCTGTTCCCATCAAAGAGCCATTATTACCCGTTTCCCACGGTAATTCTGGACGGACCTTAATAAGCAGTGACTTAAGTGAAGCAGGCAGGTCGCGCTAGAAAATTTAGTTTAAAAAGGCGTCATAAATATGTTCCCCCGTCCTTTTTATTTATAAAATATGAAGTAAAAACTCCCAATTTAATGTTCATTCATTTGTCATTAATATTTAGTCTACAACCGTGCCTTAAGTGGACCATCTTCCAGTAAAAGCAAAGCTGCAGCCCACCTCTCCAAATGCGTAAAATGTGCATCAGCCACTAGTTAGGCGCGCCGCGCGCACCATCAGCTGATCAGCCCAGACAAGAGCAGAGCAACTAGAGACAGAATAGAGGATAATTGTGTCTGGATGTGGATGGAGATTACATTTTACATCAGCCTGATCATCATTTAAATACGTAAACCATCACCTGTCTTCTAGTCCATGCTATCAGCGTTATTTTAATTGGTGTGTGTGTGTGTGTGTGTGTGTGTGTGTGTGTGTGTGTGTGTGTGTGTGTGTGTGTGTGTGTGTGTGTGTGTGTGTGTGTGTGTGTGTG